>JAOCPT020305666.1:0-13531 GCA_026546935.2 Palythoa grandiflora | reverse complement strand
TTTATGACTTTGCCATGTAGGGTGTACTGTTGTTCTATTACAGTTCTTTTCCTAGTTATCCTAAGAAGCTCACACTTGTCAGGGTTAAAATTCATGGACCATTACGTCATGCCTGTGATCAGTGGAGCGTCATTCGGAAATGAGCTATTGATATTACTCATCTTACACTGACAGATCTCGGCATCGTTTTACATCTCCTGCTAATTTTTTTATTCGTGCACTTTTAAGCCCTTCATAGCAAGCCATTGAACACTTTTCTAAAACGTCTTCTTTATTTTGTATTTTTGTTGTCGGGAGCAACTCTTTCTGTCCGTATCAGCAAGAGACCATAGTAGCGAGGTTTTCGTAGGGCGAGAGTCGACTGTGTTTTTTGCTCACTTAGCGGGAGCTTCAACGACGAGTAAAATGAGAAATAAGATCTCCTTTAGATCGCCCGTGAATATGCGTTTGATTTGATCGCTGATTAAACTGATAACCTGTTTCCTGCCGTATTAAGGCTGTGACATTGCTGACAGAAATCTTTAACAGCCTAACAGCACAATCAGTTTATTAAACACCTCCGAATATAAAAACATAGAAACACGGACGAGGAGGGAAGTTTATAATCGGCAGTGCATTAATTACTGAAAAAGCACGAAACCTTTCAAAAATCTTCACGGACTGTACACTAAGCTGCTCAAATTGACTTCCGTTTAATTTCTAGACAAATCCTTCTAAAGGTGGACATGACGAATATTATGTTGAACAAAGTGTTTGTAATCCATGATATTCATTGCTAATATTACACAAAAACTTAATCCCCACGCTACCCCCCCACTAAAATACTGTCTGGTTTACTCTCGACCAGGTGAGAGAAGAAAACAAGGAATTGTCATGTTTCTAGCGGTGTAACGATGGTTACGCGCTCGTGACGTTTGTACATTGCTTTTAAAACAACCCAGAGCACGGCAGGCGATAAATGAGGGATTTTAATTCGTAACTCTCAACAATTACAAAATAAAATAAACAATGCCACACAACACTTGTGAGGTGTCATGTTGACCATTACTGCAGTTTAATATTTTTTCTTTATCATTTCAGACAATTAAGATTTCATGCTTGATGCATCAACCAATGAAGTTTCTATAAACGCCTTTTAACATACACGTGTGTAAAATGTGTGGCAGATATTGTTCATCTCACTCGCCAAAAGGTTGAGTCCTTTGTTCGTCCAAGACAAAATTCGGAAATAAAATTGTCAAGCAAACTTCATCTTCGTACAACAGTGAAACAAAGGTGAGAAACATTTGTTTATTAGAGTTATAGCGCGACAGCATTTTTAATAAATTTACGAATTCACCTCAAAATTGTAATGAAACTAACAGTAAACGGAATCCTTTATAATATCTTTATCTCAAATGAAAGGCCAGCTTGTGCATTAGCACTAACAGCGAAAGAAAAAACGGAAATCCTTAATTTATCTGAATCATTTTGTGATGTTCAAAATCTTACTCAGTCCGTAAGAAAGTTTGCTTGCTGACTGACAACTGATATGATAAGGACAGTCTTGTTCTGTAAAAAAGACATGAAAGAACTTGTATTTTCACACATAAATTGTGATAAAAACAACTTGAAGTTATGTAACATTATAAAATATGCTTAAAAGTTAAATTATCATCTTAGTTTATACAAACGAATCAGCTGAGATAAAAATTTAGAATCAACCAAGAAAATCGATAAAATTTAAAGCGGAAAGGTTTTTGCCATTTTGGTTGTCATAAACGGACTGCTTCGACTGAAATTTTTATCTTTTAATGTGGTTCCGGATCTGTGGTTTTGGCAGATATACAAACAATAACAGGCTGGGTACATTTCAATATTCAGTGACCGCTACTAAGATTACCGTCTCGCTTAAAATGGCAACAATTTACCATACTAAACATTGAATTACTAAAATTGCTATGTGCTGATTTGTTTGTGGGTAACAAAATTGTATCTGCCTTTTTGTAATTAAACCTGAACGAGAGAGGTTTGCAAATCGCCTCGCTTTTTTGGTTTTTTATAGTATACTGTATAGTAACAGATACGCTATAAATGCAATTTAAGACCTATTCTTACTTCATGTGATTGTTTACTTGTAAGCTTCCATTGTCCATATTTTACTGAATTGAAATGACCCTTTTAGTCTTATACGTTGATATCTCGCGATAATATCAAAACAGGAACCCCAGACTTGATTTTTAAAAATTTTTACTGGCGATAAAACGAAACTTTAATTTAAGTCAATCCTACGCAATTCAGTTCAAATGCAATGTAGATATTTTAATAAAACTATCTACGATCTAACACAGTATAGCTATCTAAATGTTACGGGCCGATTTAGAGCAGTTAAATGCAACTTTTCCGAGGATATTTTTCTGCGGTTTTTAACTTTTGAGTTAATTTTTCTCTAAATTGGAAGTGAAATGTGCAAACTTTATGTTAAACTGAACGGTTCGGCAAATTTTTATTACGTTCGCAAAGTACTTGTAATTTTAGATGCTTGTTCAATATTGAAAGTTCCGAAAAATGCCACCAATTTTTACCTTTGGAGTGGAGTAAGGTTACAGTTTCGAAACTATTTTACAACATTTTTGGGTTTAACATAGTGTGTCATTTGTTAAAGTTCAGTCCATAAAATGTTGATTTAAAGATTGTCGTTGACTCTTTGAATAGTGCACAGTTAAGATTTTAGACAAATTGTTTTTTTTTAGCGCAGCATGCAATATCTTAAAGAGCCTTTACAAAACCTGAGTGATCACAGACGGACTTATTCTAACCACAAAGCGACCGTATTTTTATTCCTGTGAATAAAACATGTCGTCGTCTATTCAGCGGATTTTAAAAAGCACATCTGCAAGTGATTTTAACACGATCTTATTAAATTACCATCATAAACCTTACCAAAGCTAAACTTCTTAAGCGAAGAAATGCATTCGCATAAACTTGATATTGATTGTCTAAAAACAAATACGAATGATAGATTCATTAATTAAAATGCTTATTGATGTATGAAAAACGACTTAGTATCTACCCCATGCTGTTATACTGACCCCTCCCCGATTAAGTATAATTTGTATCACTGCTATCGAGTGTGTGTCATGCGTGACAGTCATGCGAGCTTCTGATTGGCTAGAATTCGAGTCACTAGTGTGCGACCAGAACCAGCTCAAAAGATCGATCGCAGCACACGGTGAAGTGCTGTTGTTTAGTGTATGTTTCTAGTCTTTGTGTTGTAAAATTTGTCCCTTTTGTATAGAAATGAGATTCCTTTTTGTGTTTTGAAGTAATTCACTATCGAAGAAGAAAGCGTGGAGGTAAGTAAGCCTTTCCTGGAGTTGTTTTGTTCGATCTTTCTCTCACGAGATCCAAACTAAAAGAAAGCATTTGAAATATGGCTCGGAGAACAGAAAGTGATTTGTGAAATGGTTTTGAATTGGAGGGGTCTTATTGAATAAAAATCAAAGAGCTTAGGAAATCATGATATCACCTTACAGCGAGCAAAGATTCGACATTTTAGCTTGATATGATAACGACAAAATGCCGTTTTTGCGTTGTCGATCACGCAGAGACTGTTATTCATTTGAAATTCTAATCTTGTCTACCCAATGTTTGTTGTTCGTCCGTTCTTGAGGTTATACAAGAAGCTTTAAGGGTTTAATTTAATATGTAAACTTAAATTCGTAGCCATAAAAACTCGGTTTTGCTTTGCTTATTTTCTATCTCCATTGCACGCATTCTAACTTCACTATTCACATAGATTTTCTTTGTTTTTTTTGTGTGTCACAACAAGGATTTTTGTGAGAAGGCGTGTGTGTTTTTAACATACAAGAGGGAAGTGAATTAAAGCATGTATATCATGTTCTGCTGGTGAAATTTTCAGCTATAATGTTTGAAGTTAATTTGACAAGACTTTTTTTTGTAAGAAAAAGTCTAGTTCAAAAAATTTTTGCTGTAAGTAAATATTGGCACAAGTCTGTCTGGATAAAATGTACTAAGTGAAGTTTATGATCTTGGAATGAGTTCTATATACATGTAAATATTTCGCACCAGAAATAATCATAACATTACGTTGGCGATAAAAAAAAAATCCACCAGGAATACTTTATTTAAGGGACATATTAAATCATTGTTTAAAATTTTAATCTATGTCCATACGGGTTTTGTCTTTATCCTTTCTGGACGAAATAAAAATTAATTACTAAAAAGTTAACGGACACAGAACTGCATGTAGGGAAATTTTTTTGGGATTTCAGCTGATGATATTTTTTAAAGATTTTGAAAGATTATTCCAAATGTTCGTGTTCTAACAGCTCTTTAGTTAATGGTTTAATATTTTGTTTTGTACGGAGTTGAACTTTCAAAAGCTGTCGACCTCGTTTTCTTGACAGTTTCCGCTTTCGCAGCAAAACGAGTTTTTAAATCGATAAAAGCAAATATTTTGGATTCCAAGAATTTTCGTCTGCGTAATTCACTTCTTTATGAAATAGTTTTAAGATTTAATGACATATTATTAAAAATTCAGCATTTTTAACGGAGGTGTACATATTGTCTGAGTACACTAGAGGTTTATCTGTGTTGATTAATATCTTGTTGTATTGATTAAATATCTGTGCCTTCCGCCCTGTTTACAAAGTCCGTAAAGCTATAAATTAATTCTTTTTAAGTGGTGATGTGCTACTCATAAAAAATAAGTATTTTTCAAGTTTTCCATGTTATTGAAATTAACTTGTCTCATACAAAAATAAAAAATATTGATTAATTGCATTTTATTATCATTTTAGTAAAAATTAAGAAAAAGTTAGAAATTAAATTCAGCTTTTAAAATCATGTAGGCAAATTATTTATTTTTTGCCCTTTGTCTTTGAGGCGAGCAGTCGCTTTTTCTTGCCATCATTTCTACAAAGTCAGTTCAACAGGAGCAAAACAAAAATCACCTGCTTAAAGAAAATTGCTTACCTCATTAGAGAATAAAGAATTTATTCTCATTTGCATTTTGTTTTCTTGTATTTAAAAAACTTTGAATTCAAACAATTTGTAAAATACTCAGGCCAAGAGCAAAATGATTAGTAAACTACAGACATTATTTTTGAATCAATTCACACTGATCTGGCTGGTTGTTTTTTCCCATCCAGGAAAAAAATTGACTATGTTCCACAGAAATATTAATAATTATTAATTTTTGGATAATAAAGGTTTGTGAATCAAAGGCGAAAATCACTTACGTCAAATATTTCGGATGGACTTATTTTTACTTGCAGACAATGTTTTAAACTTCAAGCACAGTTTGATTTAATTCCCACAAATTATGTAAATGATACATTTTTTTGGCAAAATCCAAAAGTGGATTATTGAGTGAGATTGCATGGCTTCTTTTTTGTGAAATTGGAAAAGGGATTAATTGCAGATTTTTTTCCATGAAAAAAATAAAAAATCCAAAAACAGATTTGATTTGGTACAGAAAACCAATAGGCTTAAATAAAAAAAATTAAGATAAACTTGCATTTTTGGAAATGACTGAAAGAGTATCAAAAAAACCTGCCTGCATCACTCATTTTTTGAAGAGCACAAAAAATGGCAACTAGCTAACTGTAGCCACCAAAATGGCAGGCTGTGTTTTTAGTGCAAAGAATGCTTGCCACGTGAACTTTTTTCGAATGCTTTCCAATAGAAATGTGAAAGCCATGACTCCAAAGAATCGAAATTAAGATTAATCCATTGAATCCTTGTCATGATTGGATTCATTGTATTTATAATCCCTTTTGGATTTTACCAAAAAGAACCAAAAAAGCCTCTTTGGGTTAAGAATAGCGCAGCGCAGTAATACTAGAAATAGAAGTTTTGCCCCCACGTGACTCGGACAAACAGAGACATGTTTGACAAAAATGTCTTTAGAAAAAGTAGCGATTTTAGAATTATAAGGAGCGAATTTATTGATGTTGAATTTTAAGTATATGGTTGGTTGAAAATATTGCGTCAGCCGCCACTTGATTTTATTTAGCTGGATTGTTTGTCCGAATTATGAGTGACATAATTACTGTGCTGCGCTATTCAGATTAGGGTTTTTCCAAAACAAATGCACCCTTAAAAAAGCACCAAAAGTGAATGGTAACAAATTATGACTAAAATATCAAGTTAAGTTATTTTTAGACCCTGATGTTTTTATATTCAGTTATGTAACCAGCCTGATATCACCAAGATTGCTAGCACCTATAAGAATTAAGTTTAATCTTTTGAGTGTGGCATGCTATTTTTGAAATGATAATTTTTTATAAATTTTATACTTCTATGGGAAATTATTTTAATTGAAGTGTTCAAGATTACAATCTGCAATTGTAATTCATACCACAGTTCAGGAAATTTACTTAACATTTAATATAGGGCTTATCTTTGGGTTGGAGACTTTTATAGTAAAATATAAAAATCTAAGAAACAAAAATAAGTGAATCTCCTGCATCCTTTTTCTACAGATTTGTACAAGAAACTAATATTTTTTATTTGGCCTAGAGTATAAATACTACACTTTGAAACAGAATAATAATTGTTTCCAATATTTTTCAAAACATAAACAATTATAATTACAATAATTTATTGTTTTTGCAACCTTTTAACTCAGTCACTGTGCTTAATATTAAGTAAACAAACCTTGGAAATTTAGAACATTTAAACATTATTAAATTTATTTAATCATTATTATTAATGTTTAAATAAATTCAAACATTATTTTGGTTTTAAACTATTTAAAAATGTTACCCTTATCACCAGCAAAATACACTGTATGACAAAAGTAATTGTGACTATCTTTTCTCCCTCCAGGTGCCTTGTGTTTTGGCAATAATAAACTAAGATGCCATTGTAGAACATGTTGTTATTGGGCAACAGTAATTCTTAGTAAACGTCATCTGTGCTGGTCACTATGCCACCATTTTCTGGCACTGTCTACTTTTCATTGAACATGGTTCTTGACAAGAAGGATGATTTAGGCGAAACTCCAGACATGTTTGAATCTGATATCCCTAACATGCCACAAGATTTGAAAAGATGTTCAGGGGACAAAGAAAGAAAAACTAGCGAGGAATATCGTTTTAAATTGAAAGCAGCAAATGGTTGCCAAAGTTACGAAAATGGTATCGTTGGTTGTGGTCGGAGGCAGAGTGAAGACAAACGCCAGAAAGTCAGAAGGGATAGTAATGGAGGCGGGAATGATGGTAAGACCAGCGGCAGAAGTTCAAAAGGTTTTGAGAACAACAGTTCAAGTAGTGGTGGCAACTCAGGGGCGGACGGTAATGGGGAGGACAATGATCATAGTGATGATGATTACTCCTATGATTATGAGGAGGAAGATGATGACTATGAAGAAGAAGAGGAAGAAGAAGAGGAGGAAGAATATGATCAGGATGATGAAGATGATGACAACAATGTGGTGGAAATCAAAAAGTCCAAGCAGAGGAATGTTAAACAAGAGAGAGAAAAAGATAGCAGTGCTGACAGAAGATGTCAGGTAACTAATAATTTTATATCCAGATCTTCTTTAACCTATTAACCCTTTAAACCCCAATCACGACAAATGACGTGTTGGTAAATTCTCCCAACTGAGCTTCATACTTTCTATATTAGCAGTTTGGGAGAATTTGGCTTTTCAACTTCCACAGCTTATTTCAGTTGATCAGTTCCTTATTTCTCATTACCAAACATACTATTTTGTTTGAGTTACGTAAGGAGAAGCTAGCTGTTGATAAACTGCCTGGGGCTGAAAGGGTTAAACATTGATCTAACTAAATTAGCTATACTTACGTGCGTCTTGACAAGTTCTGCTTAGCGATAGTTTGGTAAAAAGACTCTGTCCCTTTTCTCCTTTAGGAAGGTCTGGGTAGGTCAACACGTGACGTAGTGTGGCGTGCAAGTCGAATGGAGTGCTTATAAGATTCTGATTGTGTCTCAGAGCTGCTCTAACATCCGGGTACTTTTCTTCTACCCACTTTGGAAGCGTAATTGACAACCAAGGTAACCTCTCCTCCAGCTTACCCTGCATGGTATTTCTGACGTCATCATTACGTGACCCATGGTCACCTAATATAACTAGCATAGTGTTCTTATGAAAATTATTTTTTGTCAAAAATTTCAAAAAGTGTAGCAAATCGTAATCAATAAAACTCAAATAGTTTGGTCGCGCATGCGTAGCGAATCCCATAAACGCAAAACCAAATTTAGGCATATCGGGATAGGCCTCAAAATAGCTTGTCAGGTAGTCTAAAGTGTGATTTGCCATAGAGGTTGACTTGGAACAGACACCCGGCTCATCTCTTTCACCAGCGTTCTCCAACTCCAGCCAAAACGGACGCATGTAGTGATCGTAAATCCCCTCTGGGGAGTTGAGCCCCATCAAGCGCAGGTTAAACATTCCCATCGTAGGATCATCCTCTGCGAACAGTGATACGTACCCTTTGGATTTGAAGTCTTTGCCCAGCCAAGGCCAACTGTCGATTGGTTTGGCCCCAAAAAAGCCACGCCGGGCCTCTGGAACCTCAGTTTCATCCTTTCCCGTGAGTAGTGCGCACATGTTGGGGGTTGTAGCGTCTCCAATGATTGTATAACCCTTAATGAAGTGCGTATGCAAGTCACCCTTCACTAAGAAATCTAAACTGTGCTTCATTTTTCTTAAAAAGTTTGCGGTGCTCGTTGAATCGAAACCCAAGATCAAAACATTGAGGTCCCTGATGTCTTTGGTCCTTTTGTTTGACTTTTTACGTGTTGCAAATTTGTTTTTTATCTCGTTTTTGGGCACCACACGTGCGTACAAGTGCGAATAGGATTGGCCGTTATTCATTGCATAGTTCACACGAAAGAAATCCGATGTTATTTTTTTACTCTTTCTTCCTCCCATGAACGGACTTCCTCCATCAGAATGATCAACGCTCCAGTCATCATTTGCAGGTCGATCAATAGTTGTAACTGATACAGATTGGAATTTATCGAGGTTTACGCCAGGTTTAGGTACGAGTTTGTTATGAATGACGTCAAACGGGGGAAGGGGATACCGTGTTCTACATTGTGGGTCTACCCCTTCTTCGCTTAAAAGGTGCCTTATCGACTGGTCCCACGGATCCAGTTTAGGAAGCTTACACGATACAGTTTCTTCATTCTTCGTCGCTCCTTTCGGGCTCTGAGCGAGCTCAATACCATAAGTAGGCGCCAAAGTAGTAACGAGAGCAATCTTTGTGGGCAGTTGTGTCGCTGGCTCGGTACTAGTACTAGCTGGAGTAGTTGTCTTTTGGGGTTTGGTTGTTGGAATATTTTCGGTCGTGATTAATTTTGACGTGAATAATTCTGGCGTGACTGGTTTCTTATCGACCACAACCAGTTGTTCCGTCTTCGTTGGATTTAGTGCCGTTGATTCGTCACTTAACCTGACGTATAATAAAAATAGCTGAATAAGAACAGATATGACAACAAAATGATGAGGTGTACGAAGGTCACCCCGGCTCATAAATATCAAATAATTGCACAACTGGTTGGCCCGTCAACGAACGCTTTTTCAAAAGTTTCACTCCATATTGTAAACAAATACGAAACTCCAGCTAACTTTGTAGCCGGGCCGGGCCAGCTCGTATCATGTAATACTGGGCTAAAGTTGTGTTTTCAGCCCGCTCAACCGGGCTAGCCCGTTCCATATAATCATGTAATACCGGGCTAAAGTTGTGTTATCAGCCCGCTCAACCGGGCTATCCCGTTCCATATAATCGGGGCCTAAGCCGGTCATTGCGTGCGTTATATAAATGTTATTTCATTAAGATAAATACGTAGCCATTAACGACTTCATTGAACGCAAAAATAGCTAAATGTCGAAGTTGACATATATCGGCGGAACAGGCAGAAAACCAATAATATCGGTAATTCTCACGAAGAATATTGTTTCCATAAAGCAGGGGATAGAAAAAACTGCATCGCATAATCTTTTTTTGTTGCTGGGTAACCGAGTAAGCAGTTGGGAAGGGGTTTTAACTGTATTAAAATAGAATTTATTGAATCTTCAAAAATCTTTTATGTTCTAAACAAGCTACGAACACCAAACTTGGCACACAGTCGTGGTATCTAGCTCAGTGTAATGTTTGAGCAAAAAAATCACGTGAACCGTTACTATGGTACAATGTAATACTAATGGTAACGCAGTTATTGCTAAAAAACAGTTTTTCAACTTAAAAAGCCGTGTTTACCTGTGCACCAAAAATCAAGACACGAATTGCTAAAGCTTTAAGTTCTAACCCAAATGCAACGGGTTTTTGGCAACTTCTCCGTTACTATTGCAACTGAGCACTTGGTTTTTGGTGCAAAAATCAACTATGAGGCAGGAAACCTGAGTACTTAGTTTGGTCTTCATAGGTTATTCACAACGAAAGTTATGAAGTTTTTTTCCTTTCAAAACTTTGGGCTTTCGTATCTTAGCAACCACTCATTCGATTGCAACAAAATAATTCTTACCAGAACCTGATATCATGAAATTCATTGTTACAAACGGATTTGGTCTAACTCCTAACAGTTTCAAAGTTACGGCCAAACACGGCTTTTTAAATTAAAAAACCGGTTTTTTAACAATAACTTTGTTACCATAGTAACGGTTCACGTGATATTTTGCACAATTATTAACAACCAGATACCACTACTGTGTGCCAAGTTTAGTGTTCGTAGCTTACTTAGAACGAAAGTTTACAGTTAAAACGCCTTCCAAACTGCTTTATCGAAGACTCAGCAACGAAAAAAGATTTTGCAATACAGTTTTTTCTATCCCCCAGCTGAACGATTCAGCTACCAGAAAAGTTATGTTTACTTTATGGAAATAATATTCATCGTGAGAAATACCGAAATTATTGGTGTTCCGCCGGTTCCGCGTTCCGTATTCCGTCAGTCCACCCCAAGATATCTTTGGCATATGGCAAAACTGTTTGCCTTTCGGCGTCTCATTCAGTGATTCTTGCAAAAATTACTTGACAGTTGCTGATTAAATATTAATCGACCTTTGAGCTTCATACTCTTATAACTGAGAAAAAAGATAAAATTGTTTTACTTTAAAACAATTAAATTAAAATGGTTTTGGAATAACGAAAGCTTTCATTCTATTCAATGAATGCAATATATGATAATGACTTTTAATATTGACAGCTTTGTAAGTCGGGTTTAATCAACTGCTTGCTTAGCACGGACATGTTTTCATCCCACGTTTTATTAAAACAATTCACACCGTCTCACGAAAAGATCTCATGTCATTCATATGTTTTATTAATTAGTTTTATTTCTAAACTTCCGTTCAAACTGCCATCGTGGTTTTAGATTCCTTTAAGCGCCGCTGCGTGCGTTGACCACTTGGGAAATAAAAGAAACATTGAAAGGTTTTGCACATTTGAATCATAATGAAGTCGTTTCTAAGCGCAGAAAGGACAAGTAAATGGCCATTTTTAAGCTTTTTTTAAAGACCTGTTGCTCGTAATTTGCACGAACTATTATTAACCATAATGCAAGGGTACAGCTCCTTTTTATTCGATTTTCGGGCAGCCAGCCCACAACTCGTTGCCACCCAAGGGCAGAGAAAGGAAGTGCTGTGCTGTCGTCATTGAGGCGTATTACTTTTCACTCATCAAAACCCGCAAAGCCAAAGACTGACCATGTATTGGCTCAATATTAAAACCAGATCTTTCGATTCGTCTCTAGTATATTGGTTGTGCTTTCTAATGAATACAAAGTTGCGAATAAAGAGATTCATTTGACACGGTGCGCGAATATTCTTAATATTACCAATCAAAGCGACAAAAAGAAACGAAATTAAAAATTTTGGTTTGGGTATTAATTTTTAATGATGCAAATTGTCATTTTCAGTTGGCCGAAAGCAGACGTTTTAGTTATAATTTTGGCCAAACGAAAAGAAATCCGAAGAAAACATGCAACAACTCCAATAGCAATTTCCTTCAGCTCATTTTAATCTATCGTTGTCGTAGCTTCAAATTTTACGACGAAAGTTATGGCAAACAGCAGAAGCAAAAAGTTAAAATTCATTATTTTCAAAATAGTAATAATAAAAATGCGACGAGTCAAATGTGATAAGCTAATAGTCACAAATGTCGCAGTGAATAAAGTTTGAGAGCAAAATACAAGCTTAAGTACTCAGCAAACAACAGTCGCCTGTCCTTAGGCTATTTACAGACATTTCTAAGCGCCAAGCGAAATGAAGCATATTAAAATTACCATTCTAAATTAGTGATAATATCATAAGTTCGTCATTTTCTGGAATACGTACTATATACGTATTAAAAAAATCTGCAGT
The DNA here is from genome assembly GCA_026546935.2 of Palythoa grandiflora. Classification (NCBI taxonomy): domain Eukaryota; kingdom Metazoa; phylum Cnidaria; class Anthozoa; order Zoantharia; family Sphenopidae; genus Palythoa; species Palythoa grandiflora. Next base: position 1,200 of record JAOCPT020305666.1, on the reverse strand, counting down.
AGTTACAAGCACGTACCTCGCACTAAGCTGGCCTCTTCGATGTGAAGCAACAACAAATTCTGTGTTTCGTATTGTGGCTGACGAAAACCTTAGTAAAACCGTTGGGACACTGAAGTGTATTATGATGACTAAAACACAACAGAGACAAACGAGTACAGCAAATTTCCTCTGCCGATGCAGCATATTCGCTGTTCGATGAATCCAGCCCGTCACGAAACTTCTGAAAGTCGAACAACTGATTTACTGCAGATCAGCGCGTGACTTCAGCTTAAACCTATCCAGAATTGCTTTCTTTCTCTCACGGCCGCGGAGTCGAACTCCAGAGGAACTGCATTAGGTTCTGCTAACGGCCATCCATCCTGAGATACGAAAATAATAACTTATCAAACGAAAGAACTAAGGTTTCAATAAACACGAGCTGTGCTTCGAGGCATGAAAATGATATTAAAATAACAATGGTTATTATTTAGATCGAATTAAAGAAATGACGTAGTCGATCAAATTCAATGTTTGAAAGGTTAAACTTTAACCAGTTAAAACTGTGAAAATACGCTTTTAATACTTTTAAGAATAGAATAAAAATTTTCGTAGTTAGTTTATAGCTAAGTGCAGTTAGCTAAGTACCAAAATTTCTGTATATTTTTCTCTATACTTGTCATTTATATTATGTAAAAATTTGTTACTGAAATAAATATTGTTGTTAGTAATTTTGATTCTGAGATTTTCTTCATATTTTGTAAACCTCAGAGCAATAACCATTATTTGAAAGTCTATGTTTTAAAATTTTACTCTGAAGAAAACACCAAGAAACGTGGGAGGGGAGGGAGGAGAGGGAGAGGGGAAAGAAGTCACCAAACCGCTGAAATAGGCAACCACGTCGCGCCTCGCGCCTTCGTCAGATATTCTAATGCCACATTTTTTCCCTTGCAACTCTGATAACGTCTTTGTTCAACAAATCGAGCTATATCTAAACAAATGAAAAACATTAGACCCGCTTTTTATGTCATCTGATGACATATTGTGAGGGGTCGAATTTGTCACTCACTCACTGCGCTGTTAGCTCGCTTCACCCAAATATAGGGAAAAACTCCATATATGGCAACCAAAATATGAATGCGTGCGTCATCGAAAATATTCCTCCTTGAGTTTGTGGAAGTATACAGGATTTTGGGCGTTAATGATTGATTATTTGCATAAAAA
>JAOCPT020304763.1:0-13533 GCA_026546935.2 Palythoa grandiflora | reverse complement strand
CCTTACTGGTGTGTTTTTACACGGTTAACGCTTGGGGTGAGTTGCCTGTTTGTAGAGGTGGGAGACATCACCTTACTAGTGTATTTTTACACGGTTAACGCTTGGGGTGAGTTGCCTGTTTGTAGAGGTGGGAGACATCACCTTGCTGGTGTGTTTTTACACGGTTAACGCTTGGGGTGAGTTGCCTGTTTGTAGAGGTGGGAGACATAACCTTACTAGTGTATTTTTACACGGTTAACGCTTGGGGTGAGTTGCCTGTTTGCAGAGGTGGGAGACATCACCTTACTGGTGTATTTTAAAACGGTTAACGCTTGGGGTGGGGTGCCAGACCACGTGGGGTAAGTCAGTTATCCGGATTATTGAAGTTTAAATTCTTTCGTGGTAATGCTGCATTTTAAAAAGTGGTAAAAATGAGACCCTAGCCACAAAAAGACATTTTTGCATGTAAATGTTGAATTTTTTTATTATTCACATGTTCCGTCCACACGAAATCGATTCCTGGCAAACAGGGTGATATCTCGGCATGCGAGTTTCCCGTCTCTATTGTATTTTGTCTTTTTGTTTACATGTAGGCACGCTATCCTACCTTACCGAGGTTTCTTTTTGTTTATTTAGTGAATGTAAATGCGTTATAGCCAAAATATCTGGGCCAGGCGCGCCGGAGAGGCGGGGATGACATTTTTCAAGGTAAAATGCTCGCTTAATTATCGTCCCATAAAGGCGATTTCAAGACAAGTCGCTATGTCTACAACACACAATGACTGAGGAAATAACATTGTCAGTTTGTTAAAGTTTTGCCTAAAACTATTGCTGACATATTTCTGAGTCCGGAAAACCAGGGAAATATTCTGGAGAAAGCCTGGAATTTTGCTTTTAAAGATCTGTTCCAAACATGTACAGTAGTTCTTACCAGCCTCATGGCAAATTATCTACAAGGTGTTTTGCTCTGTATATAAAACTTACTACCATGCGTCAGGACTTAGTTCTTCTAAAGTCTGGAATAACTTAGGGTAATAACAGTTCGCTATTCAGAATTCTAGGACATTCTTGAAAGAGTTATAAAACTGAAATGGACACCAAATCATCCAAAAATTGCGAAAAAGAGCATTTTAAATGCTTCATTTGTTGAAAGTTCTGGGTAACGATATTCTGGGCAGTCGAAGAAAAAGAATAGTTTTCTTTTGATGCAATTGTCCATCATGCTTTAAAGACTATCAAATATGTTCCCATATCGCTCATGCGAAGTTGCTCCAAAAACGAAGTCGTAACCCGGCGTCGACGACCTCCTGAACTTCATATATGAAGTGACTCGAACCAACAAGCGAGATTTTGTTTTTGAAAGCAAGTGGTGTGTGAAAAAGAGAAATTATCACGAAGAAGTAAGGACGTCTGACTGATCTTCAGTTTCTTCAGAAACCATGTTTTCTTGTAGTTTCATTTCAAAGCGTGCAGTTTCAACTGGTTCTTTAGGCTTTTCGTATTGAACTTCAGCACCTCCGCCGCCTGTATTGTTTTTCATTTTATTTTTATCACCTTTTCCACGAAAATCGCCGGGACGCGATGTCCTCTGGCCAGCTGTTTAAAAAACGTAATGATACTGAGTGCAGGTCGACATAATAACAATATTAATAATAACCATCATCATCATCACCATAATCTCAATCACCATAATTATCATCATCACCATCACCTCAATCACTATCATTATCACCATCATCATCACCACCATCATCTCAATCACCATAATTATCATCATCACCATCATCATCATCATCACCATCATCTCAATCAGCATAATTATCATCATTACCATTATCTCAATCATCATCATCATCACGATAATGCAACGGCAAAAGATTAGCTTGCGTACGAGAAACAACAACAACAATAACAATAATAATAATAATAATAATAATAATAATAATAACTTCATAATAATAATAATAATAATAATAATAATAATAATAATAATAATAATAATAATAGTGATTTTCCTTCGGCTCGGGTCAAAGGGTTGTACAACCTCGTATCCAGGCTCATTTAATTACACCGTGAACGGTGGAGTGAAAACGGTCGTACTTCATGAGTCGAATTGAATACAACTGAGTTAGAAACATAGAATTTACTCGTTTCCATTCGATTGGACTTAAGCGAAGTTCGACGTTTGGCCTGGGCTATAAAAATTCAGCCAAGTGCTATCTCTTAGGGGTGTCAAAAATGGGTTGCTATCCCTCAGAGTGTCCCGCGCTGACGGTGGCCCATGACCAGGCCTTGTTTCTTTAAATCCCTAGTTAAAACATCTAATTCTAATTTAAAAATACGTGTGTAGTTTTGCTATCTCTTTGGGGTTAACATGCTGTGGACCAGTTTGCTAATCCCTGGCGGTGCAAATCATTTTATCTGACGATCATTTTCGTATATTTTCCCCACCCTCCCAGGCATTTTTTCTTAAAATGCCTTCACAGTCGTGCAATGTTCATATTCATGATTGTAAATTTTATCGGTTTTGGGGCAAACAGTAAACATTTTAATGGAAGAGGGACGATGAGTGGTGACTTAAGCATTTGAAAACCTACGTTTTCACCCGTCCTCCTCCGCTTTCGAAAATCTTCACTCTGGAAAGCGTTTTCAAAAAACTCAGTTTTCAGTGACATACACATTCGTTTTCGATCGTAATAGTGTGGACGGAAGTCAAAAACGAATAACAAATTACGCATTTTCAAAGGAAAACACATTAGTGTGACAGGACATTAGGAAAGACACCCCCACCCCCTCCTCTCCCCCCTTCTACCTCCCCTCAGCAGAACAATATTTTTATTCCAAGCACCCGATGCCAAAATAAAAGGGCAGATAGGCAAAACGGCTGAAATTAACAGAACTTGCATGGAAATTTACTTTTGTAGCAGTAAATTGCAGACAAATGTATGGATACTGGACACTCTAATGCGGGTACAGGCCTCGAATTTTGGCATTAAATTCCTGTGTCTAAAGTTACAAGTTTCCAAATCACAACTTTTCTAAAACTGGAGTTTTATTAACGATATTTGACACTGGAATTCTATACGAATGCTGCTAATTTCAGCCATTTTTTCTACCCGCTAAAATGGTGTCGAAAACTGCTTGTAAGACAAACACAGTGGAAAACATTTTGTAAAGAGAAAAGTGCCGGTCTGTACCTGATCGTTTCGTATCTGTGTGGTCTTCATCGTGCCGAATATCGATTACTTTAACCTTTTTGCGAGGCGTTTCAGCGCTGGTTTCCGGTTGCGAAGCTCTTCGCTTTTGTTCGGGGTCCTTACTGTAGTCTTCCGTCTGGAAGGAAAAATATGCGTTGTGGTGAGTTATATTTGCAAGCGTACATTATCACTGAGCAATCTCGGAAGTAAACTGTATAAATTCAGCTCAGATGATTTTAACTTTTTAATATTTCATATCTATTTTAGCCTTTTAATCAATTTTATTATTATCAATATTATTATTGCTATTATTATTGTTATTACTATTACTATTATTATCATTATCATCATCATTATCATTATTATTATTATTATTATTATTATTATTATTATTAGCTACAAATTAGATGCAACAACAAACTTTGTTTCATGCAGTACAATTCACACTAAATGTAATTTTTCCTTGTCAAGATAAATTGGTTGTGGTTGGCATCTGAGGGAGGGGTGGGGAAAAGGTCACGGGGTCTACTTTACGTCTTACAAATCCATTAGTACCTCATTCCCTATTTCTTCCGGGTCATCAATTTCTGGGGCAACAGGAAGGAAATACAAGCTGTCCATTGTATCGTGTTCATCCTCTTCCTCGTCACTAGAGAAGAAAACCAAACCAACATGAAAAAAAATTTGATTCCCGTTTAAAATTCGCCTACCGACAAATAATGGCAGCCTAATCTGTGTTTACCTCACAGAAATGTTCACAAAAATTACTTAAGGCCCGCTTACATGAGAGGAAGAATGGGTTCATTCCCGGTCTGAAGAAAGTCGTCCTGGGATGAAAAATATTTTATTCATGTAAATGGTTTGGTTCCGCGATTCCAGGACAAATATATCTCATTCCCTTTGATCATCTCTTATTATATGGCAGGCTCGCTGAGCGGGCAAGATGAAGCGAATTCTGTGTTCTGATTGGTTACACGAGCAGGCAAGATAGGCACATCTTGCCCACTCGGGATTGCCCGTTAACGTTTTGTTCCCGCAAGAAATAAAAATTGCGTGGAACAGAATAACTCACTGGGTTTTGGGCAGTAGAGTCGCGAAAATGGGAAGAGGTCAGTCAAAACAAAAAAAACACAGACGAGTTTCGTAAATATATTGGTCAACAAAAACAAACGAAAACAAAAATTAAAACACAAGTGATATGAAGACATGGAAACGTTTTTGTCTTACGGAAAACAGTAATAAAGTGAAACTCTTTGGCCATAATAAATCCTATTGAACAAGCGTTATGTCAAGATGGCTGGATATTGGACTTGTTCTTTTTTTTGCATTTTCATCAACCTCGACTTCGTCTCGGTCCATAATAACGCAAAAAAAAAAAAGAACTTGGCCAACATCCAGCCATCTTGACTTCACGCTTGTTCAATAACGCATATACATTTCCATTCCGGATCACCATCTCATACCTTTATACCAGCGGTATAAACAGTAGCAAGATACCGGGTCATAATTTCGACCCTCTCAGGGTATAAACAGTAACAAGATACCAGGGTGAATTCCACAATGAGAAGTCTCGTGTGAACGGCCGGCCCTTTAATTATTTACAACATTCGCAAAAACAAGAGTCAATAATGTGAAATATTACCTGCTACAAAGTGCTGGAATACGTTCAACTGTTACCACATCAACTTCCTCCTCCTCGCCCGCCTCGCTACCTGAGTGAATTTCTTCCTCTTTATCTTCGTCTTCCTGCAAAGCATCATAACGACAGCCTGAATGAGACGTCTAAATACCCTATAAACCCCTGCCTTCAATTGAAAACGGAAAAAAGGACAATGCAGAGTTTTCATGCTATTTCGAAAGTGAAAATCCCTAGCTCGCAGGTAAATGCATCAGTGTTAAGCTACACACCTAACTTCATTTGAAATTTCCGTTGCTGCAGCACGATTTAAATCGTCTCGCACTGTATACCGCTTGTATACACGCCTTTTTATATGAACAACTTTATAAGAACAACATTATAAGAACAACGAAGCTCAAATTGGCCAAATTTTGAGAACAATTTAAGAACAAGCTTAAGCTCAGCCTGAGGCTCGATAACTAGAAAAGGTTTTGTTGTAGAAAATTGACTGAAACTCGTAATTTGACTTGGGCCCTGTTTATACGTCACATTAGAGACAACTTTAATTCACACGAATTTAATTCGACAGCAAAGCAACGTGTAAAACGAACTGAACTGCTCCTAAGAAATCATATTCGTCCAGACGTTTTATCCGTGTGCCCCAGACGGATAAAACGTCTGAAATGCAAGTCACATCAATTAAACATGTGTCATTAAATGCGACGTATAAACAGGGCCTCAGCGATACAGCACAGGGAAGAAAAAAAATGTTATGTCTGCAATGTTAGCCATTTAATAAACAATGAAGGAAGAGGCCGCTAAATTCAGCCAAAGGAACAAATTGGGGCTGAATTCGCCAAAAAATTAAGAACAATGAGCTTCGGCAAAATTAACTGGTTCTTATAAAAAAAATCGTGTATTCCATCTGGCAGTGGTGTGTGCTAAGAGGTCGTGTATGGGCCGTAAAGCGCCTGCAATTGTGTATGTTTCTCTAAATCCTGTATGTGTGTGAATAAGTGCACATTTGAGATGCTTGCAGTATGACCTTGTTGAAGTGCGTCCTGGTAATTTAGTCCTTGATTGCAAAGGCGATTAGCAACTCAGATTTTATTTCTACTCCCTTTGCTTGTTTCTGTCTCAACAACAACTACTTCAGGAAAACAGTTGAGAAACTATAACTTACTATGTCGAACTCACTCTCCTTTTCTTCGTATTCCACGTTTTCGTCCAATTCTTTAAAATCCGGTGCAAATGCACTCCAGTTTTCCTGGCAAGAGTAGACAGAGACAATTCAATGCCAGTGTAAAGAGTAGTGAGTCGTAATATTGCGGTGCAGTTGTTATTATGTACATTGAAAATATATTTCAGTGTTTGTCAGATATTTGCAAGCAAAGTTCAAGACTTTTTGTGACATTTACCGTCTTTACACAATCTTCCACAATAAAAATTACTAGGTTGATACATTCGACTTGCACTTTAAATCTAGAACGTCCAGAGGGTTTCCGACTAATACGCTGCAACGCATATATTGACACATGAAATTTGAAAAAGATGTGTGACATTCTGGCTACTTGCATCCCTTTGACGCACAGGAATCACTAAAACACATGCAGTTTCGATATAGAAATTCAAATATATGTGCCTTTTCTATATAAAGATTTTAAATTTTGGGGCCATTGACTTTTAGGCCCCCATTTTTGGCAGACTTGTGTATCCAAGGACCCATGATATTCAGAGCTAGTGGGAACCCTGCATATCCATATCTCTGGAGAATTATTTTTATATATTAGTAGGAATCAATAGCTGTTTTTATCACTAGAAGTCGGGCCCAGAAAATTCAGCCTTTCTCTACATATCTGAATTATATTTTAAACTTCCTACAGTATCCCCAGAAAAATGTTCTGAAGACTTCTTCCAGTGGCCAGAATCTGCACTTGTCTACTATTTGTTCGCAAAAATTCAAACTGTTAAGCTTTACAAAGCCTTAGTAATAATACTTACAACGTGATTTTGAGCCCAGATAGAGACAACTCCGCTTGAGATTGATGCTATGATTGGTCGGATGGGGTGCCACTAAAACAGAGTGATCTTAAATCATCATCATTATCATGATTATCACGGATTGCCTCTTGAGGCGCCACTGTCACTCGCACAAAAGTGAATGAGGCGAGCAATAAAAAAATAAATCAAATTAATCACTCAACTACTTGCTAAAAATCGCCCACGTAGTAGTTACAAATACTGTGAGCCATGAAGTTATTTTCTGTGTTTGCTATCACGAGGATGTATCTTAGAGTAGTCTTTGTCATCGACTTCTTAAGTTACCATTAAGATCTTATTACCAAAACCCTTTTTTTATCCTGCATGTGTTGTCTGGTTAATGATTGCATATAGGGACTATTATCTCTGTAAGCTCTTTACTACATGTTTTCATATTTACAGTACTAAAACCAATATGACTTCTGTAGTTCACAGTACTTTTGTATTAACAGTGTGAGAATGAAATATAACAGAGAAACTTTGGGATGTGCAGTTGTGTCACAAAAACGCTTTCTCAATGAGAAAAATCTCTCACCTCAACCTGAATCAATTTACAGTTGAACCTCTATATAAAAACAACTCCCCTATTTAAAGGCCACTTCTCAAAGTTCTGACTTTCTCAGTCATTTATTGTAAAATGACCCTCTATTGAATAATGGCCACAGCCACCACTGAGTGGTCCGAAACGGCTTTTTACAAGTATGTATAATTTACCTTTATTAATTAAGTGACAACCTCAAAAAACGTTAATTTGTTATTGAACTTTCAGTAAATAGCATCTGAGCGTTAGCCCTTCGTCAGAGCATCTTCGCTCTGACGAAGGGCAAATGCTCGAAACGTCAGCTTTTACAAATTCCCACGGCGATGACAATTTGTTTATCTACATTACTTGAAATTTGTTATTGAGTTTGCTCAGGTTCTTGAAATAAAATGTTATCATACGGGTCCAGCACTTTTTATTCCATACGGCTTTTCAGGCAATCTTATTGGTTAAGTATGATGCATACTGTATTTATATCTAACCTATAAATTTCAGCTGTCCCGTCATGGAATTTTTTGGCAGCCACAAAAACTGGAGATTTTCATTCATCTTTGAAACTGATTTCGGGAAACTGAAGAGTTTAAAGAACCACAGTTGTTCACAAAGATGAACTATGATTATTAGACAATCTCCATTTTTGTCAAAAGTGTAGTAGAAACCCGATAAATCAAACTCCTAAAAGAAACAAACAATAGTTTGAGTTATTGGATTTCTAGATATTACAGGGCCAATTAAAAGTAGGTTTAAATCAAATGAAACATTTAAGTTTACTTCAAGTTAGCAGGACTTTGAGTTGTCTGAGTTGGTTTTATCGGGTCCTATCTGTATAGGTAGTTATTTTTTTAATGCAAAAATGAAATGAAATTCAAATAACCCATCAATCTACAGTAGTACATAAATTCAATGTGTACAAAATCTTCTGTACCACAACATCCAATAGCAGTTCGCCTTTTGTTCCATGAAGAATCTTGACCAGATTCCCAACTCCTTTTTCCCAAATGTAAAGTGCATGGGTTCTTGAAGAACCTATAAAAATATGAACAAGTTTGTTAGAGTGAGTTACCAAAAAACAGACTATATCAGTTCCCTTAGTCAAAAAATTAACCTCTCTAGCCCCAAACATGACAAATGATGTTTTTTAAACTCTCCTAACTGAACCCCACACTTTCTATAAGGAGTTTGGGAAAATTTGGGTTTTCAACTTCCACAGCTTATTCCATTTGATCAATTCCCTATTTCTCATTACGAGTCATATTTTTTTGTCAGAATTATGTAAGGAGAAGTTAGATGTTGATAAATTGCCTGAAGGCTAAATTGCTGAAACACTAATACTACTAATTGTTGAAAGCTAAGGGTAATGAAAATACAAATACACTAAATCTTACCTGCACAGATATATTCACCATCTCCAGAAAAGCAACATTTCTTCCATAACGTTCTGCAAATAAGATATTTATTTTCCTATTATTAAAATGTAGTTTAATTATTTCAAACTCCAGGGAAACCGTAATGAACTTAAGTACTGTAGTTCCCTCCCCTCCCCCCTTGAGATACACGTATGATCATGTCTATCTTTTAATTTTAAAATAGAAACTACAGGCAGTAAACTTTTCCAAACACCTTATCATTGGATTCACTCCCCCCTAGAAGAGATAATTATAATTACAATAATTGTCAGGCAAACAATTGACTACACTGTCTTTTTTTGCAACTCAATCATCTGACTGTTCGAGGCTGTGATAACATTCTCCCAATGGCTGGTTAGTTAATAGTAGGTTAAAACTAGCTCCTAGTTAGTTGTTTGAGTTGCATTGCATTGGTAAGCTGTCATAAAAATAATAGGTTTGTTTTTCCTCCACCGTTGTCATCAACCAGTCCAGAGAAAATGTTCCCCCGCAATTCATTGCAGCATTAACTGGTCAGCCATGTTCAATACACCTAATCTGTCTTGGATCAACTAACAAGTTGTGTTAGATTTTTATTGGTGAAGGATCGCTGATCCGACACGATCCACTGACATTTTGCAACCTCCCTTAGCCAATGTTTGCAGATATTGACTATTAAGTGTTTCACGATCTGTCTCGGTTGACAGACGAATTGTGTTAGATGGTGATGGTCCAACAACATTTTGCACCCTGCCTTGGGTAATGTTGGCTTTATGAACTGCTTCGGATCGACTGACAGATCGTTTCTGAGATAGCATAATAACAAACTAATAATTTATCATGTGTATGCCTCATTCTTTAAAAATCAATATCACATACAAACAAATGCAGACTGAACCATAAATAAATGCATGTTTTTCATCTTGTTCTGATTGCGATTTTGATTAAGTGTTTTCCAAACTGTTTCAAACTAACTGATGGATCATGACAGATTGCCAATACCTAGCTCTAGCAGACACAGCAAATATCTCTACTGAAAGTCAGTTCATGGCAATGTTAGTGAAATAAGATGAATTGCTCAATACCTCAGTTGATCGAACCCAGATCTGGTGTATTGGATAACCCTCCCAAAATGAAGCTGTTTTCTGACTGCTGTGCTATGGGTTGATTTTGTACCTCGACCTTCTGACCCTCCCCCCCTTGAACTGATGCTATTTCCAACACTGACCTGTTAACAAGGTCTTGTAGTTTCTGAATAGGTTCAGGTTCTGCACCTTCTCTTCCTCGGCAGGACAGCACTATCTGACTGTCAAACACTCGAATAATTCGGTCTTGAGAGTTGATTAAGAAAGCACTGCAAAACAAAAGTACAACACAATTCAAGACACTTATTTCCGTTAGACATTTTGATTATCATCTTCTATAATTATTAAACGTCAACAAAAATAGCAAAATACTGTTACTAGCACTACACTTAATGAACCTGCCAGCATTAATATCACATAAACCAAAATATAAAGTGATCACTTGTGCTGCTCATGAGTCTTAAATGCTGGATCAAGTAAAATTACTCCTTTTGTCAATAATTCAGAAGTTGATATTTTTAACAAACTTGGGTTAACAATGTCACAACAAGGAAAACCTTCACCAATTAATGTATTTAGTGTGCTACTTAGTAAAACATTGAATCGATTCACACTAACCTCCCTCTACGGGCAAACTCGATCGACTTGATCGCAGTGTTAGCACTTGTACCAGTGTATATTCGAAATGAAGTCACAACCTGAAAATCAGAAAGTCACCCACAGAACAGATCTAGTAGTATTCAAAGAATAAAAATATAATCTACCATATTTACCAAATGGCAAAACTGAACACTGTGACACACATAAAATAAATACACCATCCAATTTGGACAAATTACTCGTCATAAACTTTAAATTGTATCAAACTAATTTTTTAATGAACCAGTAAGTGGTCAAAGGAGTGGTAGGGAAAATGCCGCTAGCCTTGTAGTTACAGGGTCCAATGTAGTGGCTATTAAGTTACCACTGACATGCATGTGGTGAATTTGTAAGTTTATCTTTCAAAGCCAAGATCCGTCTACTTACTTCTAGGTTTGTTAAATCGGTTACCATTACCTGAAAAAAAAATTATCAAAATAAATATTACATATTAATAGTTTAAAATAATAAATATATGTAGCTAATGATCATTTTTTTAGTTACTTTGTTACTTGTAGAACATTTTACACTCTGACATAACTTGAAATAACTGCAGCCATTCCTTATCATCAACAGCAACTCGTGCTACACTTTTTTTTAACTCTAGTAAGTACATGTTGATCATGACAGCTAATTTTGGAGGTTAACACAGAATATAACTTAAAAAGGAACAAATAGTCAACACAAACAACAACTTTACAAAACAAATTGAATAAGAAGCTAGATAAGAAGATACAGATTGAATTTAAAATATAATTATGGTAAGATTTTCAGCTAGCTATAGCCTGCTTTCCATGACTGAAAGTTTTCGGCAAAGCCTTCTTTGTTTTAAGTCCAACAATTTTAATATTGATTCATGTTTCAGTTTGCCAACTGCTGCAATAAAAGAGAACTTAAATTAAAGAAATTATGTACATTTTACCTTCCCCTTAGAATTCCCTGTGTAAACATGCTCTCCTCTCCTGTCAAATGAGATGAAAACTTTACCTTCCCCTTAGAATTCCCTCTGTAAACATACTCTCCTCTCCTGTCAAATGAGGTAAACATTTTACCTTCCCCTTAGAATTCCCTGTGTAAACATACTCTCCTCTCCTGTCAAATGAGGTGAACACTTTACCTTCCCCTTAGAATTCCGTGTAAACAAACTCTCTTCTCCTGTCAAATGAGGTGAACACTTTACCTTCCCCTTAGAATTCCCTGTGTAAACATACTCTCCTCTCCTGTCAAATGAGGCCACCATGTTCTGTTCTGACTAAAATGAAAACAATAATAATATTAATAATTATAACAATAATTGAACAAGATGAATCCAAATTTAAAATGGTAATACAAGTTTTATCTTCTGACTAAATTTTAAAACTGGTGATAACCAAAGGTTTGGCATAAATGCTGTCAAACAAGCTTGTTACTTCTCACTGGTTTTTTCTCCTTTCTCCTGGCCTCCCAGCAAAGACCTGAAATCTGCTGTTTTTCTCAAGAATCAGACAAAAAGTGTAAAAAGAGTGAACTCTGTTTCCCCTTGGGAATGTTAAATTATTTGTAATTTGCAGTAATTTATGTTTATTCAATTTACTACTGTGCATGCCACTGTTTAAGAGCAAAAATAAAAAAATAAAAAAATAACCAATAATCACAAACTACATCATTTACGGAACTTACCTCACCCCCTGATGGTAGCACACGATGACTTCCATCCAACTCTACCAGCACGGGTGGTTGTTTCATAGGACATACCAACAGTAGCTTGCTGAGTATGGCATAAATAATGAATAGAACATGAAACATACACTTCTTCTATGTTGCAGTGCATCATTGGAGTAGCGAAACTCAGGCACAGTAAATCAACGAAATCCAACAAAATTCAAGAAAACACAGGAAATACCAACAAAAATGGCAAATTTTCATGAAATTTTGCTTGAAGATACTGTTACATGTATATTTTCTTTTCTTTGCTACACTCGTCATGAAAATTAGTTATAAATTATATACCCTGAATGAGATTTGAACCCACATCTCCCAGTTTCTAGTCAGGAGTATAAGAATCTTTCTCTGCCTTGAACCCCCTATTATCAGGTGGATAAACTGCTGACCTGTGAAACAGATTGAAAGTTTCATTTTGGATCCAAGAGACACATATGCCTGACTGTCTTTATGGCTTTATTAAAGCCAATGATACAACTTAGATAGAAAAAACACTAAAAAGGAAAAAAATAAACTTTTATAAACAATCTGTCAATGACTGATCTGTGAAATGCTTGCTGAATTTGTTCTTACTTGTTCCTGGGATGAAACTGAACTTTGGTGATCTGTGACTGAAATCTATACTTCTGATCACATTCGCCACTTAAAACATCCCAAACAGAGACAGTCCAGTCAGTTGAACCACTCAGCAACTTTCTGCCATTGCGACTCCAACTACAGAATGAAAACCATTTGAACAAACTTTCATGTCATGTCATAAAAGAAATTTTAATTTAAAAAGATCTTTGTTTACCATACATGTATGCATATAAAAATATCAAGTTCTGAACAAAACATAAAATGTATCTTAAAATCATTTAAATAATAAAATATGTACTATGTCTTAAATTATTTATTTAATATTGATCACTTCCAATATCCAATTGAGTATTCTGCATTGTATACCATATTATCTATCTATATTATATTGTGTTTAGGTTGATACCATGTATAAGTCGAGCCTCATTTACTGGCCCGCGATTAATATAACTTTTGTAAAAGTTGGTCATTTTAGTTTTTGCACGTGCAGTTTTTGACTAATACATGAGCAAATACAATTATAATCATATTGCTATAATAATTATAAAAAAACCCACTATAAACAACTTATATTGTGCATGCTACATGTGGATATAGCCCAGTTAAAATTTTTTGAGCAGTAGGCAAGATGTCTGGAGTAGTAGGCAGATAAGGACGAAGGCCCTTAATTGCTCCCTTGGGGGGGGGGGGGGGGGTTAAATGGGTGTTTGGGGTCCACCAATTGAATTAAGGCACAAAAAAAAAATTAAAAAATAAAATAAATTTTTAA
>JAOCPT020303936.1:0-13533 GCA_026546935.2 Palythoa grandiflora | reverse complement strand
CCCCCCTCCCCCTTCCCACTATTCTTTGTAGTTATTTTCGATAGCATATAATGTTTGATATGTTATGTTTTATGTCAGGCCAAGACCGCGGTATCAGATAATGTTTGATATCATATTACGTTTCATATCCGGCTGAGCTCGGTATCTTATAATGCCTGATATCATGTTGTGTTTCATATCATGCCAAGTTTGCTATCATATACTGTCTGATATCACGTGTCTCATATCAAGCCAACTTCGGGATATTATATGTGGTTCAGTGTTATCATGTTACGTTCGATATCATGTTATCGTATATGGGTTTAATCACAGGAAGCCCAAGTTCGTGTTTCGAGGCGATTTACCATAGAATATATGTTTCTCAATAAAACTTAAATTTTTTACCTTTAGACTTAAAAAAATCAGCTGAAACGTACATAGTTTGTTGTTGAATCCTTCCTGTAACCTCTGGTTAAGTTTCAGCCGATTTGGTTGGGTTTTGACAGCTTTACTTTAGCACTACATAAAAGGATGCCAAATATCTCCCAGGAAAACCCTTCCAGTCCCAAACTTTCTTCGCACAGGATTAGGCAAATAAATAGCCGCCACGCAATTATATCAGGCGAATCGAGGGAAGCGCTTTCTAGAACAAGCCAGCGGACTTGGTCTTTGAAAACTCGGCCTCTTTTGTAGGCAAAAAAAGCCTTGATAAGGAAAAATGGTCACATTGAAGCCGTTACAAATCCGAGAGAGGCTAGGTTCTAAATATTTACCAAGGATTTTGCTAGATCCTAGGCTCTCTCGGATTTTTAACGGCTTCGATGTAACATATACTTTATGGTAAATTGCCTCGAAACATGAGCTTGAGCGTCCTGTGGTTTAATCCTTTAATACTCTAAGAAGGAAAAACTCGGGCCCCAGGGATCACCTGCGGATAACGCTATATCGCGTAACTTGCTATGTTGCCAGCATGGTGAGTCCCGGTGGTGTAGTGGTTATCACGCCTGACTAGAGAGCAGGAGACGTGGGTTCGAGTCCCATTGGGGTCATATCACTGTTTTTTTTTCCCGAAGAGTATGTCGAATGTAATATTCACTGTGTTCTTTTCCTATTTGTTGAGATTATGTGCAAAGCCTTCTATGCCTCAAAATATATAACAGTTGTTCTGTTCTTAAAATGTTATTTATATAATCGTACGTATTTCGCAAGCTTTTTTTATAAGAGCAACTTTATAAGAAATTGTATGTGTATCTAAGAAGAAACAAGCTTCGATATTTGATATACAAATGGAAGTACATAGAGTAAAAGAGGAAATGATGAGTCCTGCAAAATGTTCTTGTAAAAATTTCCATGTATTTTACTCTAGTTGTAAACAATGTTGCACTATCGACTGTTTGCCGAGTCCATGATTTTGTGCTTTAATGAAACAAAATAAAGTTCTCGGCCATTCCTCAGCTTCGGGTATGTTCTTAGAATGTGCTTAAATTTTGGCCGATTGTCAGCCTGACTTTCTTTTGAAAACGATTCTTATAAAAAAGGGGTGTAGTGGCAATGTCTTGCCTTGGTGTACGATTCTTTTTATCTCCCCTCTCCCCTACCTATTTCAAAAGGCCCCTCTCCCTTTCCTCCTCTTTACCAATCCTTTCTTTACACCGCTGCTCACATTTCCCTCTGTTGAATTACAGGAGCCTATTGATCAAACAAAGCTGGCTTAACCGTACTTTCTTGGATTGTAAAAATAGAGAAAACCAACGACTAAGGTATGCAAGATTGACGTTGATAACAGGTTTAAAAGGTTTTGTCGAAAATTGTTGTACCTTTTGTGTAGTTAATCCAGAAAGCAACCGTTAATCCCTTGCGGCAATTCGTTGGGTCCGTTATGCATTTATTACGGATGCTTTTGACAATAATCCAGTCATCTATGCCATCAAGATACATCACCGGACCAAGTTGATCGGCGTATGACAATTTCACACCGTCAGTGAGTGGATGTGCTTTAGCTATTAAATGCCCTCTTATATCAAGCATCGCTTTGGTGTTGCTGCTTGTAAAATTGTTCATTGGCCAGTAGTGAACTGCGTTTTGATAAGGTTGTTCTAGCGAGAAAAGATATTTGAAAAAGAGTTTATAAAGCTATCACTTTATCCGGTATTATATGGCGCATTTTATGGGATTCATAAATACATTGGCGAGCGGCCGGAGATCGAGTGTTGAATTGATAATTTATTTGAACCTGACAGGAAAAAATTCCATCATCTCCAATCGTCTGTGTATTATTCTTTTTTTTGTGTATAAGTAACAGTGTTTTTCAGGAATTTTGGCCACTTTGAAGGTATTTCCTCAAGCGAGCGACTTTTACTCGCATTTGTTGATTGATAGCTTACAAGTCCTCAATCTATTTCATTTTTCTTTTAAAAAGTTGTTCGTGTTTTAATTTCTTTCAGTTGAATAAACTCACCTAAAATTTTGTCGTTACAAGATACAAACCTCTCTGCCATTGTTAAGTATTGTTGATATATGTATTGTAATAAAATTTTCAAAGTAACGCTAGAAGATCCCTGATTGACTGGAAAGCAACATACCAGTATACACACGTAAAATTATTGTACTTTTGTGTGTGTTTGATACGACATTTCTCAGTTTCAGAAAACTGTACAAGACACTGGAATTGTAATATAATGGAGACCAATTTTGCGGGATAAAATTACATTTTAGCTGGGTGAAATAAACCAGTGAGAAGTGCGAATCAAACAACCGTGCTATGTAGCAGCCCACCAAAATAAAAAAAAATATTAAATCCATTACAATGTCCGCGGCCTTTTCTAGCAGCGACCAGCGTTGCTGAAAGAAAATCACGGCGCCATTTTCAAACTGAGCCCAAACTATTGCACAGAGCTCAGTATATTTTAATGTTTATCAAACACAAGGCAAATATAAGACAGCTAATTTCAAATAATATTTTAATTTACTCAATTTGACTACCTTCTCTTAAATTTTAGTTAAGAACACAAGAAAAGGCAATATATTATATTCAACCAAAAACATTCAAACTAAGACAAGACACAAAAAGACGTGTCAATTTTTCAACCAATCATATACTGCTCTTGATTGATATAGGCGGGAAAAATTCGCGCCAAAATCCAGCTGCAAGAACGTATAGCCTTCATATAATAAACTTGTCGTGTCATTTTTTTTCAAAGTTTTAAAATTATGGAAACGTGTTTCACAAATAGATTATATAGCTTTCCTAATTGGCAACATCTGAATAACTCTTAATGGCACTTATGGATATATATATACGGAAACGAATTATTGCTTTTTTATAACTGCTGATATTCTGTGTACGTGTTATCAGTGCATTGTACAGAGAATTATCATTAAAGTTGTACGGGAAATTACCATTATAGTCACATCGGTTCACACCTGTCTATCCTCGCCAATCGACGAGTTTAAGGTTGTTGTAATTAAGAAACGAGAGCGCAAATATATAATTCAACAGTTTCTGAAATTCGAACTTTGATATCCGTTTTCTCTTTTTCAATTGTGTATCGTTGAATGCAGTGGCGCGTTCAGTTTTTACTTGTCCTCACTACACCAAAACTATTTTTGTTTCAAGGGTCAAGTTGCAGTTCTCCTCTACCCCAATCTTGCGGTTCATTAGACACAACCACTGCGGTATACGGTAAACAAGGTTAAAGAGGGCGGGCGTTTAAACCGTGTTTTTACAGTTTGGAGGACAAGGCGACGAATTTGCTGAGCTAACCTCAAACATGGCTAAATAGTCCTAATTTCGCTTGGTTTTCGTTCAACTACAAGTCAAGGAGGTTTAGAAGCAAACTTCATCCTCAGACCCGGCTGAAACAATCTCACACAGTCACATTATAAATAACCCTGCCTTTAATTTTATTACACTCTCTTTTCAGAGCAAACAGTAGCCAAAATATTAAAAGCACTCTCGCGCTTATTGTTCTAGTTGGAAATGGAAAAAAAAAAACTTTTGCATTTAGAATTATCGCCAAGCACTTACCGCTAACGCGCCGTGGCGCCTATTCCTAATAAAGCATTCTTTGCGATGTTACCGCGGGCGAAAAATAAATCAAATTTGTTTTTTATAGCTTAAAACCGCTCCAGAAATTCTTTAGAAGAGACAACAGAACGATATATATAAACAATTTACCCTTTTAGATGCAGATTAATTTTTCTCTTGGTCTGAAATATTTAAATCTACTTTAGTATTTGATACAAACAGCCATTTCATATGATTTCATAATTATGCTTCTAAAACTTGTCTCGCAAACCGTCGTACAAGAATTGAAGGGTTGTGTTTGTTTAATCATCTTATAAGTTTTTAATTTCTATGGTCTCATCGTTTCATCAAGTTTAGTGTTTTTATTAAAATGAGGATTCTGAAAATCAATTGGAAAGTAACAGCAAACAGAGTGCATTCGACTATATTCTAAAAATAATCTGTCAACACAGCCGAAATAATTTACAAATATTATAAGAAATCCCGCGAACAACTTTCTGTTACGTTGGATCCAATTCAAAGGACAAAGTCAGTTAAAAAATATAGTATAAAATATATATAAGAAAAACTGACAAACAACGTTTTCGATTTCGAAATAATTTACCACCATCCATCTTTTTTGAAAAATCGTTTTCTAAATTCGTCATCTAAATACAATGCAGTCGGCAAACCACAAAACATAAACTGAGCTATAGATTTGAGGAAGTAAATAAGTGTATATATATATAGATATTCATTTGTTTATCACGACCTGTCTTTCTAAATGAGGCTTCTTTCAAACTTAGAGTAGAGCCTCGAATAAAAAATGTGACTGTTTCTCGGAGTTATATTTTTTGAAGATCTGATTTAAAAACTAATTTTGCGAGAAATCGAAATCCACTTAACAAAAAGAATAATTTTGTGCCCTTTTTTGAAAAAAAACCATTTACAATAATAAAGGACCCTGCACCTAAATGACATTTGTGTCTTTAAAAAAGGAATTAACGTTTTTGCATGGCTACTAACCTCTGTAAAAGTATAACTTGTCCCTGCTGGCGTAAGATATCGAAGACAAGCATTCGAACTGTTCAAAAAGCACAGATACTCCAAATACGAAAATATATAGTGAATAAAGCACTGGCATAAGTACGAAACGATCAAAATACATCTTTCACGTATTGCAAAGAGCCGAAAAAATTTAAATGTTCGCGACAAAGTGGCAAAAATCTTGCTGACCGAGGAATCGTTCTTCACATGTAATACGTTTGTGAGTTACCTTCGTATTTAAACGTATCATCGTGGTTTCCAGGTAAGCTGCCTCGAGTTCATAATTCATCGACTCGGTGTTTGCGTCGAATTCATTTTCAAATTAATGAAAGAAAGCGGGGGTGATGAATAATTCTCTCGTTCACAGCTGCAGCTTCTCACTGCATGAGTATTGGTGGGTATAATTTATGCCCAATCTATGATCTCTAAATGCTAATTACTATCAAAGCCTCTCTTTTATTCACTTCCTCAATGAATTGTTCACTGCTTAAAGTTTTGAATAGAGAAACAAATATCCTACAGTCTTATTGAGTATCGGGTACAACAATTCCGTTCGGTCGCAACTAAAAGCATTTCTCAATATAGTATAACTCTTTACCGGCATACATGTAGCTCTTCCTGTACCATGAAAAATGTTTTTAGCACTCGTCTTTATATAACTAGACAAATATTAGGTTCTGGGAACAGGTGAATTGGGAAAGTTTGTTGATTAAGATGTTTAATCAACTCTTGAGTCATATATCCAATGTACAAGAAAACCGATGACAAAGAATTCAGTGCGTCTTAATATAGCTGCCCCAATTAAATGCCATTTTTAGAAGGATTTTTGTAATGATAATGTCTTGCAAATTGTACGAAACACTTAAACCTTCATTAGCCTTCTTTTTGGCTAAAATAAAATAAAAAACCTTTGAAGTTATTCAGTTTTATTTAATTATTTATGCACATACACGAAAAATGAGTCGATTGAGCATGAGTTTTGCTGTAAAATTACTTGGGAAAATCATTCGATAAATCTATTTTTCAGAACGGCCCTGTAAAAATATTTAAAAGAAGTGAAATTGTTTTTTATCTCAACCAAAGCTGTTCTTTTAATCATTTTACAAGTTTGTGGTGTTAAAAGGGCTATAAGAATGGGTGTAGAAAGAAGATAATTGTTTGAAAAATTAATAATAGTTGAAATCACAAGAATTGTGCCACCGCTTAGCGGGAGTGTAGTGTGTTAATCAAAATTATGATTTTGAGTTGAAAATTGCACGAAATAGCCCATTACCTATTATTCCTATCCATGTTTTAAATTTCAATCAATTTACCTAACACTGATGCTTATTTTGTTGTGTTGCTTTTTTGTTTAAACTACAGTTTCCTTGAAATCCTTTATTTTCATTGGTCAATTCTCTTGAAATCTGCCCTGTGATTGGCTGAAAAAGTTCCGCTATGAATGACAAAGCAGTGCGGTTCATGATGAAAACGCATAATTCTTAGCCAATCAAAGTACTGTAACATCAGTGATTTCAAAATGGATTAACAAATTTAGTGTTTCTTCCTGCAGTGACGAGCCGGTAGCTTTTTAATTGCCACGGGTAGCAAAAGATTTCATGCTCACGAAAGCACTGAATCGCAAACCTCAAAACCATTGGAGGTCAAGCTTTTGGTGCTTGGCTTTTTATCATAGGAATAAATTACTTTTTTTTCGAAATTTTGAGGAATCTAGTATTTACCTTCATTGTCATTAATTTTGATAAAACCCTTGATATTTCAAATGGCCTCCTTAAAATGTTGCTTCACCATTAAATGAATAAAATATTGTGCCATCATGCAGAATGAAATAAATCGAGTTTCTAAAAACCTATTTTCCCATTATTTTGTTAATATTAATAAGGTTTATTTAAAAAAGTTCAACCATGGTAAGCCTGGTTCAAGGTTTATATATGCTGGGGTAGTTTTTCAAAGTTGAATTAAGCCAAAGCAAAGTAATAGCACTTTAAGGCGTACAAAGAATGACAATCGAATACATTCGAAAAAGATTAAGTTTTAACAGTATATGTCGTTTGACAAAATATATTTAAAAGTATGCAATGTTGCAGGGAATAGATTTTTAGTATTTTTGTAAATCAGAGTTGTAAGAAGTTGATGTCTTTTTCTCTTTTTCTTTTTGTAAATCAGAGTTCTAAGAAGTTGATGTCTTTTTCTCACGTTCTCTTTTGTCTAAATTGTGATTATTGTTAATCAATAAACTCATTTCACTAAGAAGCTAAACAGTCATTAATTCTGCGTGTTTTTCTAGTTGAAATAGGTTTTATTGCGGTTATAGTACATAATTAGGGGATAAGCAGTTTTTTAGCATTTGCTTAGAAATGAATGCACAATAAAATCGCCTTTTGTGTAGGTTTTTTTTTACTAAAAGACTAATCCAGCGCAATGCAATATAAGGGTCATTCTTGTCACAGCTTGAAACACACTAAGACACGTGTTTTGTGACAGAAATTCTCACAGGAAATTTTAGTGTTTTCATCTTAATCTTGAAAATGAGAAATAGAGAACTAAAGATCTTGACCTCAAGGTAGTGAATAATTTGTAGGCTGCACTCTAACAAGAGCTAAAGGACTTTTTCCTGATTTCTTTAAAAATATATAGTTCACACATTAATATTTGATTACCGTCAATGATTGAACTTTGATGGAAGTTAAAAGGGGTTAACCGCCCAGCAAGAGGTTTTGATTTCTTAAAAGTTGTAAGTAATTACATTGAGAATTCTAATGTGAAATTTAGCTTTCGGGAAAACTCGATGTTATTATTGTTTATCAGTTGTGTTCATTGTTACATTTGTACAGTCGTCAGAAATTTTTAAAAAGCCTATTTGAATTATATCAGCTTTAACTTCAATTTCACCGAAATATTTGATGACTTGTTCTTCTGACCTTTTGAAAAATAATTTTTGAGATTATAAGTGTGCGGAACATATGCAACTCATTAAAAATTCCAAATTTCTTAATCTTATCCAAAAGTATGCGTTAGCGAAATATATGTTTGATGCAAATGCATCCGCAAATCAACTACTTCGCATTTGCAAAACAATTTATGGCTAAACCCTACTGATAAGTTTCCTTAAGTCATTGGCTCTCATACTTTCTCGGTTGTCGGTTAGGAAAAGTAAAAGGTCATAACTAACAAAAGATTTTCTTATCGTTTGAGCAATACTCGTATCAGTTTAGAAACAAAACATAATATTGAAAATTTATTTCCCTCCCATCTTGCGCGCTTATTAAAAGTTTCAAAAATTTGGAACCTCTTCCCACTCACAAAAAATATTAAGACTTACCCGCTTATTAATTTTGATAGTTGCCGCGTATACACATAAAAAATTACTTTAATGAAAAGAGGCGTTCTTCTGCACACACAACACAGGCTTGGCCTTGTCTCATTTTTGTTCACTTGCATGGAGAAAGTGTTTTTTTTTTCCATCTGCAGTCGCATTAAAAAACAGGTGTTTCGGTTTCTTGGTTGAAAATGAAACATTAATTAAACCCCTTGGTCCACCCACACCGTATATTTTAACTCTACCACCCCCACTATCCCCCCATCTAATATTTTTGCTATAAAATATGAGTGACTCTGCCCTCCCCTTCTTATTTGCTGTCCCCGGCCCACGTTTATTCGGTGGTCGAGAGTATATTGTTTCTGGTTAATTTTATACAATTATTAACTGTCACTGCGGGCCACAGCCGATTTATGGACCCAAGATGCTGATATTGCCCGGGGGCGACATCAGAACCGCTGGTCCGTAAATCGGCTCTGGTCCAAAAGTGACAGTCAATAACTTTATTGTTATTTGCTCATCACAAAATATCAACAAACGAAAACAAACAGCCATAATTAGAATTTATTGAATGGAATATTTTCACTGTCTGCGATACAAAACGGTAACAATTACCGCTCACAAATACTCTCTGTGTAATCAAAATTACAAAAATGTTTCAAAATTTCAAAGTTAATGGAGGTAAGAAAACTTTAAAAAGATGATAACTATGTCAGCAAGGTTATTTATTTTAATTAAAATTGAAGGTAACAGAACAGTAAAATGCACCTAAATGAAAATGCACATTTTCGCTTGACAACTAAGATTTGCTTTAATTTCAAAAATCTAAAATCCCTTGCAGTTGAACAGCGCAACGCTTTCGTTCATTCATGAATGCCGACACAGAAAGCCGACAAGTCTGACATCCGGGTAAATGGTCTTTTTAACGTCCCGAGGAACAACTGGTTAATGACCGCGAACCCGGATGTTAGGCAAACAGCTGATTTGCTGACCGCACTCTGAGTCAAAGCAACCAATCAGAACTCCCTATTTCTAGCGATATTTGCATAGCATGTAACAAATTCAGATATTAAACCAGTTGGTTCATGGACACGAACGATACTTGAAGTTTATATGACAGATTTTTATTTCTTATCATATTTATGATTGTATTAGTATTGTTTTAAAAATTTATTGCAAACTAACAGTTGATTCGTTTTTAGACTTGCGTGTTAATTAAGTTATTGGATCCTAAAGGTTCGTGTACTAAAATGACTTATTTTGTTCCTGCTTACCGCATTCTCCTTTCTTCTGTACTCGTATCCACTTTCCAACTATGCAGGATTGAAGCTTTAGGGCGCACTTGTTTTCATAGCACTTGCCGTCATCACCACATACGGGCTCGTAGCGAAGGTGACAGTGCGAAGGACACTCACACTCTGCGTAGCCCTCGTCACGCGTCACGCAACGTGCATAATACAAACACTGAAGAACGTCACACGATGCTCCTGTAAACATAAACATAAATTTCATTCACATTCCACAGTTTTACATGTATGTTACAAAAAAGAATTAAATACTATATCTATAGCTTTAATTAAATTGAGAATATAAAGATTTCAGTTCATAGATATAGTGCAATATTTTGGAAATGTCTAGTGTCTAAAGCAACTATATGGGTTTTCTAGTTTGACACTAGTTATGTTTTGTCAAAAGCTTTTGTAGACATTAAGATGGAAATTTAGAATTTAGGGAAAAAAACTTGGAGGGTACGGAGGCCGTCGGATGGTTACTTAGTGTATAGCGAATAAAATTGTTTTGTTAATACGCGTCTTTTGACTTTTTTGTCAAGTTATTATACTTGTTGAAATACATTTTATTAAGAGGTGTCTTCTGACTTCTTAGACTTTCTTTTAGACTTTATTTTCTATCCTGTATGGAGAGAAAAGATTAAAAACAAACTAACGCTGTTTAAGGCTGATTCAGGTCATGGTTACGATTTTGGTAATTTATTCAATCATCATATTCATCGTTTATTAGCACTTCAGGGAAAAACTATTTCATTACCTCGAGGCATTTCTCTCATCGTTGTGTTTGTATTATTCATGATGCATTTTGAGATGATCACTTGAGCATTTGGACTGTTGTAGTCAGTACAGGTATTAGCCACTCCACATCCTGCTGGCCTTGTAGTCGGTATTGAGGCATCGGACTGCGAAGAAACTAACGTTGGTCCAACTGCAAAATAAAAAGCGTTCAAAGAAAAACAATTTAGTAACTTAACGAAGAAAATTGTTAGGGACTTTACAGCTCATTTCCTTCAAGGGCGATCAGAGTAAATGAAAAAAAGACATGCGTTCCAGGTAGTAGCGTACGTTAGAAAAAGCAACGCACCACCACAATACGTTGCCATACGACCACCACACGTCGCTGCATGACCACCATATGTCGCCACACGTCGCTACATGACCACCACACGACCACCATACGTCGCCACACGTCGCTACAGGACCGCCACACGTTGCCATCTTTCGTTGTATACGTTTTGAGCCGGTTCGTCTAATGTTGAGGCCGAGGGTATTGAAAAATAAGTATAACTACGTTTCAGTGCTCAAATTCTCACTCCTTTGTTATCATCATTGTCTTTGTAGTCCTTGTAGTCCTTTTCCATACATTATACGTGGACTTTATATCTTATCATCGCACCTCAGTATTTCTAACTGTAAGTTAAGGTTGTTATAAAAACACAAGACTCTCTTAGCTTAATGGATTTCTTTACCTTTACTAAGCGATAGCTGGTTGGTGGAGAATTCGGTGGCTAGCCTTGACCTGACAGTGTTTTTGAACGTTACCTCGCCCTTGTCTGAAGGACGCTTAGTTGCAGTTGCTGTTTTAGTAGCTGTAGCTGCAGTCGTAGGTCTTGTTTTTGTGGCTGTAGTTGTAGGTGTTGTTCTTGTTGGAGTTTTTGTTGTAGCTTTAGTTTTAGTTGTGGTTGTAGTAGTAGTAGTAATGGTTGCTGTAGTTGCTGTTGTAGTTGAAGACTTTTCTGAGGATTGTAGTTTTGTTACTGGGGCGGTTGGAGCCCCTGCATTAACAAACGTAACAGACTGAGAAGTTAAGACAACAGAGTAAGGCTGCGTAAAGGGCATAAGAGTAGGCGTAGTTGAAAGACCTGAAAGAAAAGAGTATAGAGAAACAGACTTTATAGAGAAAACAAAGGGAAATACAAAGCAAGTGACGTGACAAATAGAGTGACAGATCACAAATGATAAAGTAAGAAGTAGATTTCGCAATTCAAGCCGTTTCAGCATTAGACGCCTAAAACGTAGATTACAACACCAGAATCGTCAACAAGTTAATGATTAAACAACCTTTGAAAGTCTGTGGAGAAAAAACTATACACACAAATCATCGACCAGGCTTTAGCCGGACCTGGAACTTTGTATCGTAGTTCAAATTCAGGTATTTCACTAACTTGTACAACTTTTCGTAATCTCACGTCTAATTATTTAACAGTAGAAAGGAAGTCAGAGGATAGACCAATAACATTGTCTTATGGTCTAAACATGGGCTTAATTTCCACATAAGTAGCAGCATAAAGGAAAAGACTGATCAATAGCATGCTTTAAATATGGTCTCATTTTAAAGTAAAGTGACAAAGAAGTGACAGACCGTTATAATTTCCAAATATGGTTTTAATGTAGTGTAAATTGTCAGTTGACAAGAGGTGACAGATTCATCAATCATTGTCCGCGGATATTTTGACTGTGTTTGATATGGTTGTCTACCTCTTCTTATTTCTTTATTTTTGTTTGTTTCCTAGTTCGCTTTTATAATATGCATATAAACCTTGACCATTCAGCTCTATTATTAGACTCTACCTCGTAATGGTTTATTCTATTTTCAACTGCCATTTTAATTGCTAACGAGCCAGCCGAGCGAAGACACGAGGCGGCAGCATTATATAGCCGTGCGAGGTATTGATATAGGCGGAAAAAATCTCGAGTGATTCGGAAAAGTGTAGGTAATGTAAGATTTTATGATGTAATGCCAAAGAGGCTTATTGTCCTCCAATGGTCCGGCTTCCGTTTTGGTGATAATTGATGCAGCTCAGCTTGCACTGACAGATCTCGGCATCATTTCACACCTCTTACTGAATTTTTTTTCGCGCTCTAAGCTTCTCGTAGCAAGCCATTGTACACTTTTCAAAAACGTCTTGGTATTACATATTTCGTCATGAGCAACATTTTCTTAAGAGTCCATTAACAAAGTGTTCGCAAGGCAACTTGTGTTTTGTGCTCGTTGGCACTTAGCGAGAGCTACAACTAGTAAAGTATTGAGGTTGTGGCCTGATTAGGTAAGTAAAATGTTTGACTGAAATGTTAGTCAGAGTAAGTCTTTCAGAGACCAGGTAGCCACTGAAATTTACCTTTTACTGTTTGTAACTGTATTTTTATTGTAATGTTATGTAAATTGTAAAGAACAAAGTTAACAAAAGTTGAATTTTTTCAGAGGAAAGCTTTCCTTTGCGTTATTTTTTTGTAGCACATGGAGTGAGCATTATTAACAAGAGATTATGATTTTTTTTTCAGTTTCAGTTGAAAACGCTTCAATCAACCATGTTGCTGATACCATTGTAGCAGAAGGTCTGTTTATCTAAACAGTTGTATTAAAGTTATTTGCTATGACTTACTTAACTTAAGCCTGTCCAATCTTTGCACAGCATAAGCCACCAACGAATTCTGCCCACTTCCTTCTAACCCTCAACATTCGAATAATTGAGTGCCAGTCCAAGTCACCTTCTTTCATTTCGGCCTACCAGGAGTGACACCAGGTGTTTCTTGGTCGTCCACGTCTTCTCTTCACGCGTTGTTGCCAGGCGTGTTCCAACACAGGGCATGTCGGGTGATGTTCAGTTCTCTTCTTCAGGGTGTGGACAATCCAACCCCACTTTCCCTTTCTGACTTCCATGGCTGAAGGTAGTTCTATGCTCGTCCGTGTTTCTGTAATCAGTTGAATCGATCTAACGAGTGATTGGCCCACCAGACTTCACCAGAGCCCTGTTGGTCAGCTTTACCTGCTTACACCCCCCCCCCCCCTTACCCCGACGTGGACGTAGGGTTGGATTTCAGGGGGCCAATCGACCAGTTTCGCATTGTCAGTTGCCGCTGATTACAGTGACAACAGATTCAATTTGTACAGT
>JAOCPT020303405.1:0-13534 GCA_026546935.2 Palythoa grandiflora | reverse complement strand
GGGTCCCCAGAGAAACGTTTCTCGTGGAACAAATCGATATGTGCGGCTTCCTTTAGTGAGTACTTGTCGCTATCAGTTTCCAAATAAGGTTATACGGTATAAGGTCTGATACGCGAGATTGAGTGAACCAATCGGAATGCTAGAAACGCAGTACCCGTAGTTAAAACTTGAGCACCACGAGTTATACTGTTCATCATTTACATGAACACTGCAACCAATTGAACGGTAATATTTTCTGTAATCTATTTTTAATAGAACTAAGAGCAAAACAAGGAAATTGATAGGTTTAAGAGCAGTTTGCAGTCGGCTTTTCAAAAAGATTTTTGCGCTTCCAGCTGAGATTCCGATTTGTAATGGTCAGCTGTTCAAAAGTTTGCGTGGCTTAAATTAGTAGAACTAAAGACGACTATAATAAAAGAATTGTTAAAAACTAGAAATTGTAGTTTCAAGAACGCTATGGCATATCAGATACAGGACTTTCAGAGTGATTTTCAACTCAAAAAAGATTTCTTATGTTAAATTACTCAGCTTGACTACCTATGTTTTGTTTTTATAAAGGTAAATGTGTTGATATTTTCTTAAAACACTCAGTCGGCAAGTTGTAATTATTTGATTATTCTAGAAAAGGTAATCAGCACTGGATTTAAAACAAACGCAAACATTTTTTTAAATTAAATTCTTTTTGATTTTACATTTCTTTTTAAACTTTTATTCTTACCATTATATTATCCTCTTCTTTAATATCTCCTTATCCTCTTTTTCATATCTTTTAAACTCTTACTCTTATCTTTTTCTTAAAATGTCTTTGTTTTTTTGTAAGAGAAAGTTTACCGCTTAGTTTCGTCTGATGTTTCAATTGCCCGAGACCGTCTGCTTTGTTGTTCACACTTCCATTAAAAACCTATTTTAAGATGTTAATTAGTTCTTTCACTGAGTTTAAGGCACTACAGTACGGTAAAGTAATTGTACTAATGATAACATTTTGGAGAGCAGCACGCAACTTCATTGTTGTGGCAAACTCCATTAAAGCCGAATACATTTTTGACGATTATTGACTTACGGATCAAAATGCTGCCGTTTCTGAGAGCTTTCTGAGGCGCTTAGACAACTAAAAAAAGCTTACAATACTCGTGGATTTTACAGAAATCAGCGCTTTATGTCAAATCTAAGGAATGACGAAAAGATCATCATTAGCCTTTTCAAAATGTTGTCGAGCTTTGTTGTTTGAAAGTAAGAACTTTAAGCCTAAATTAACAGTTTATTCCAATATTAGAAACTCATTTGTTACCTCCAAGCGTTTGAGCAATAAAAACTGACAAACAAAATTGGAAAATATGTTGTTCAAATTGCTCCCAAGTAATTTTCTTAATAAATATTAAATGAAAGTTTTCGTTTACAAGAAGGACACAACCTTCTTTAATGAAAGAGGTATTTCCTCAATCGAAAAATCAATGACAAACGTTTTAGCCAAAAATTAAAAATTAAAGAGTTTCTAATCATAATAAATTTTTCCAGTTAAATTATTTCACTCATAATTTTTTAGATGGTTTCTTCTCTCTGCTTGATAAATGTTTTTTTGCTGTTAGAATTGATTTTAAAACTTTTTCAGGAATTTTAACATGGTTGAGTCGAACAGGAGACTGTTCGAGTCTTGATGTCCAGGTACAATGTCAATTACGTCGTGATAAATTCAAATATCTTGTTAAACGTTTTAAAAATCTTTGCTTCTAAATTGATTTCACACTTTAGAGCTCTATCTTAGATATAATTTTTCAATTAAAAATAAAAGTTGTTTCATTACATTCATAAATATTGGCTGAAATTTCAATTTAACTCACCTTAATAACTGAAGAATTTGTTTTGAATAAAAAGGAACGAAATGTGGAAGGTTCGGCTATCGGCATAGTAAGTCATCAAATGAACAAAATATTATTCTGCCTTTGTATTTCTCCGATTGTCATACTAAGACTAATTGATTTTAATTTAATGGCAACATCCGATGAACGACCCGCCTGAATGCTATAGTGCCAACAAACTAAAATAAACAAGAAACTTTTCAGGGTTTCGGCGAAAAAGCAAAAAGAAGATTGATAGTTCGGCCTTTTATTATGGTTGAACCGAACGGAACCACATGATATTTGTTTTAAGTTCACATACAAACCTTTCCTGCTATTTCAAGTCCATTTAATTTTTAGAGCCGGTAGCAGCAATAAGTGCCAAATTTGTACCCCATTTGCACCCAATTAATTAACTGCGCTTCCTCGGGAAAGTCTTCAAAAAAGATTTACGGCATTTCTAGATTTTCCTTATGGTCAGATTTATCAAGTCAACACGAGAACTAGCCGACACGAACGTCACGGAACTAAAATTGAGAACTGTTTGTCATTCATGAGAAAGCGTTATTTATTATCATTCAAAAGAACCGCGACGATTGAGTGTAAATATGAAACCTTTTTACATTTTTTCATCAATCATTCAGCCCTCGCTTTCCGGTACCTCTATAACTTAATGAAGAATAAATAACAAAGAAATGCTCAAAATTTTGTCTCTGATATTTTAGCAAATCGACACCCCATAAAATTACATTTATAACCTTACAGAATATATGCACGAAGTGTGTATTTGACTCAACAAAATGTTTGAACTTTAAAATTATAAACGGAACAAGCAAATATAAGAAAAACTTCAATGAATATATTTCATGGAAACAGAAAATAGTACGGGAAAAATCTAACATCATAGAGTTTCAAATAATACATTCTATTTCAAAAGAATAATTTTGATTTTTTTACTGTGCCCTTTTGAGCTTCATTGTTCTTTAAACTATTAATAGAACAATGAAGCAGAAATTGGTATAATAAACTAATATGGGCTGCTAGCCAAAGACGAATGTGGTATGGATTCTTAGGGCCTGTTTAATTAGGCTTGCCACATATCTTATTTAACCTAGCACTGTCTACACAAGGGGTTTAGCTTTGTAATGGGTTTACATGCAAAACTACTGGTGCGATAAAGTCAGGTGCTGGGTTTTGTAGAAGTTGATGCGCAAGATGGCGTACAATAGAAACAGAAACATTATTTGGACGTTCTCGCCTTGTTATTGGCTGCTGTAGGGGTTGATACGCAAGATGGCGCACAATAGAAACAGAAACATTATTTGGACGTTCTCGCTTTGTTATTGGCTACTGTAGAGGTTGATGCGCAAGATGGCTTACAATAGAAACAGAAACATTATTTGGACGTTCTCGCTTTGTTATTGGCTACTGTAGAAGTTGATGCGCGAGATGGCTTACAATACAAACAGAAACATTATTTGGACGTTCTCGCCTTGTTATTGGCTACTGTAGAAGTTGATGCGCAAGATGGCGTACAATACAAACAGAAACAATTTTTGGACATTCTCGTCTTGTTATTGGCTACTGTAGAGGTTGATGCACAAGATGGCGTACAATAGAAACACGCAGAAACATTTCGACATCCTCGGCTCGGTAATGACTGCTATTGTTTCTTTCGAGCAGCAGGTAGTTTGCTTTTTTCATCTGTTACTTACTCGAGGTTGATTACGAGTAAAATTTGCTTGAAACTATTGTCTGTCATTTTGACGTCAAACCGGTTCAAACCCCAGATCGTGTTTACATGATGAAACCTGCGCCCGGTCAGTCAACTTCCCACTCAGCTAGGTTGAGCCGCCGGGCTTCTGGGTTGAACCTCTTACCCAGGGACAGATTTGAACCTTTGCATGTAAACAACAACAAGACTTGGTATGGTCACCGTCTTGTTGCTGTTTACAGTGCAGAGGTTCAAATCTGTCCCGGAGCAAGGTGGTTCAACCCAGAAGCCTGCTCAACCTAACTAAGTGGGAAGTTGAACCGGGCACATGCAGGTTTCATCATGTAAACACGATCTGGGGGTTGAACGCCTTGTTTAAAAGCTTTTTAGTTCTTGCAATAGCGAATTATACACTGTTTAAAAAGGCTACAGCACATACAAACGATACTGAAAAGATCTATTTATTTTACCAGAGAGTTTTATTGTAAGATTTTTATCTACATACATTTTAACGATACTGAAAAGGTTTGACACAAACATTCAATACTCGCCTTTTTACGCGCACATTTTATAAAAACACTGAATTTTATTACGAGTCTCAAATTTACTACGAGTCTCAAATTTACCCCAAAATGGCTTGGCCGGGCTTCAGATGTAAATTTTTATCTACAGGGTACGTCAAAACTTGGCCTATCGTCCACAAAAACAGAATTTATTTTCAATGCACTACATGTATATTTTTACACTGTAAGTGTAAAATGTTGCAACTTTTGTTTCAAGGCTTTTCAAACCCAAAGTAAAAATATCCAACGTGAACGGACTCCGAACACTGAGATATTTTTGAACATTTTGAGCCCTCCAAATTCTCCATTTTATCCCGTAAAAAGCGCTAAGTGCTCAAAAAAGTGATAATATAATATCAATTTTATTACACGTAATGTTAATGTGCATTGAAATATTAAGGTTTTTTTATTGTAACTATTTATGTTGGATAGGACCAAAGTCATTGTTTTTAAATAGACAGGCCATAAAATGTTGTCATTTTTCTGTCTTTCATTTCCATACCAAAATGAACTTTCAGCCAACATGCCACCTTTTGGCTTGTAAACCGTTTTATTACGCTTCGCTTCTTAGTTGACACTAAAAGATGAATGTTGATTTTTGAATAAAAATGAAATTACAAAATTTTCAGCTAATTTAAAAGGTTTGAGTGTGTTTTTGACAACAAAAAAAATCAAAATTAGTGATTAATTGAAATAGAACATTTGGTTTAATCTACCAGTGAGCGCTTCCTTGTTAATGGTAATTAAAGACTACGAAATATAAGATAAAATTGCATAAAGGAATAAGGTGAATAAATTAAGTGAGAACTATTAAATAAATGCGGATTGCCACCTGAAAAAATAAGGCAAACCCCTACTAGTACTGAACAAATACAACATTTAAGTTTAGTGGATAACTAAAATTGACGGGAAGAGTTTACATTTTACATTAGCTTTTTACTTATATGAGTTACTGATGCAACAAGGTTTTTTGCTCAAAAAACATGTATATGCTCGGAAAAATTTATAAACGTCTTTCAAAGATTTTTACTTGCAGCAGGATAAAATTTGAATGCAACAAACATGCTTACGCTCATTTTGAACGATGACTTTCAAAAAATAGTTTTCGGATGACTAATTCTTAGTTTGGATTTTCACAGACTTTTGTTCTTTCTGTTCTGCTCCTTTCTGTTCGGTCCTGTTATATATTGCTGTCCTGTTCTGACTTGGTGTTTTTTTTGCACTTCTTTGCTCTAACCTGTCGTCGTGGCCGTTTGGATCTATACTTTCCTTTTTCCTCTTATCTTCTTTCCTCTCTTTTCCTTTCTTTTCCTTTCCTCTCCTTTCCTTTCCTTTCCTGTATCGTCCTGTCCTTCTTTCCTCTCCCGCTGAACTATCATATCATGTCCTGTCCTGTTCTGTTCTGTCCTGTGAGTGCCCTGTCTTGCCCTGTTATATTCTGTCCTGACATGTCCTGTACTGTACTGTCCCTTCCTGTCCTTTACTTCCTTTCCTTTCCAATCTCTTCTTGTCGTGTCGTGTCATGTTGTGTACGTACTGTGTTGTATTCAAAATCACCCAATTTTCTAGTATTATAATGAAAGTGAAGCTCATAACTAATAACAGACAAATTTAATGATCTTGAAGGAATGCAACTCATACATGCATTACAAATTATTGGGCAGCTAATAAAACCCTTTTGATTTACTATTAACAATACAAATTATTGTGCTGATGTGTTTCCTCTTATATTTACCAAGTATACTACGAAACAATAAACGTATACGAAGACTAAATATTAAAGCAAAGAAAGTATATTTTATATGATCATATGAAAGAGAAGGCTGTACGCGCTTAATTTAAAGAAGCGCATTTCTTTCCTACCCTTATAGGTTTTTAGCTGAGTTTTAAAACAGTCTGATTATGACGTAATGACTAAAGCTTATACTAACCGCGGCAAAAAGATAAAGCATGGGACTAAGTTTACAAAGTTTTTAAAGTTAAAATTGGGAAGCATAACATTTCAACCCTGACTTTAAAACGGCGTTAAGTTGAAGTACGATGGATTTTGATTATAAAGGAAATAGCCGATACATTGAGAAAGGTTTGAATCGTTTTGTTTGATGTTAATGGCTTGTAACGAAAGTATCGTATCGCGTGTGATTGTACATAGATTTTATAATTGAGATTTATTGACTATCTAATCAAAGTTAATATACACGAGAAGGAAACTTACCTGTTCCAGAACTAAGTCAGTCAGCGGCAGTTGGCGGTTTGACCGTGAGCGAGTTCAGTCTAAAAAAAGTTGTTATGTGATATCAAATCTAATGTGTTGATTGGCCAATGCTGAGATAACACCTATTTATTTTCTACCCTGGCTTGATAAAGATGTTAAGTAACTAAGATTATAAGGATTTGATAGTTAAAATTGCGGAATATGATACAACGCTGACTTTAAAACAGAGTTGATGCGGCGTGAAGTTGATACATATGGAGCTCGATAATAAAGGAAATAAGAATCGTTTTATTTGATTGTTTCCAACTCGTATAACTAACGTATCCTGTCACCCGTGGTAGAATTGTACTGAGCGTACTGCAGTATGTTTTCTTAAGAGTTCAATTACTTTAACAAAAAGGATTTTTACTGTTTGCATGAAACATGAAATCTTTAGAAATTGCCACGTTATCTTTGCTGATAATGTCCAAGTTGCTTCCGTTCCTATATTTGAATGATAAATATTGTAACAAGTAATTACCAAAAAGTTGTAGCTTTTTTAATTGGACTTATACCAATTGAGGATTTTAAGTCAACAAAGACAAAATATTCCTTCTACCTCGTTAAAGCGCACAGGATATATCCAAATTATGATTCCGAAATATTGATGAACAAAGTTCAGAATAGAGAAAATGCTGATCTCGATGCGAAAATCAATCAATACATCAACAAAGAGTCCCTGTTGTAGATTAAGGTTATCTAGGTTATCAGTTGACTTTGATTTTGTCGGATTCAGAATCGAATATGCCTTAATTTTTCGATTGATTTCTTTGTCTTTTTCTTGGCTTCCATTTGTCGATAGTTAAAGAATTAAACAAAGTTTGACATGATGTTAAACACAACTGTCTTTACGTTAGCACTGACTATATGAACGGTAAAACTGCATTCGAGGGCTTCCGTTTGAGTCTTGCCAAAATTCTCGATTAATTGATACCTTACTTTCAAGGCGACCTTCTAAAGTTTTCCTAGAAGTACCGATACGATGGACGCTTTCTCCATGCTCCGAACCTCGGCGAAAGATGTTTTTTATTCCTTGTCGGTAATTTTCGCTGAATGTGAAATAAATTGCAGGATTAACTACGGGATATGAGAAACCAATCAGTGATGAAACAACGTGTAGCAATTCTACATGACACGAAGATTCTTGAACGAAAATAATTATAATTACGTAGGTGTTGTAAGGTGCCCAGATTACAATAAAACCAACGACAACTGCAATAACCAGCTTGGAGACTTTTTGGTTTTGTCTCTGACGTTCTTTTAGTGGAGTTCGGCGTCCACGTGTACTGAAGTTAATCTCGCCCGGAGGAATTTTTTGGCGATTTAACTTGACCATAATAGCGGAGTATAGTACAGTAATCAGGGAAATCGGTAACAGAGAGAGAAAGATGAAAATTATTATTGAATAGATTCGTTCTGTTTCTACCTGATCAAAGTCTGGTCCCCAACCGTAAACACATTTCGTTTGTCCATTAGATTCGGTTTTCAGCTTGAATGTGTATAAGTAAGGGGCGTGTATTACCATCCCAAACAACCAAGTCGAAGGTATAATGAATTTCCGTGCACGGGACATAATGGCTCCTGCCCTCATCGGAAACATAACCGCCATAAACCGATCCGCGGCTAGTACAACGATACTTTGTATGGAAACTGCCACTGTAATATCCTGAGTGTAGTACACCAACTTGCAGAAAATTTCACCGGTGACTCCTTCAATTAGCCAGCCTCGAAAGCCTACAAACGACTCCAGAATTTTTCTTGGCATTAGAATTAACAAAAACAGAATATCCGAAATGGACATGTTTAGAATAAAGTAATTAGCAGAGGTTCGCATTTTTTTGTTTCTGTATATGATGAGAGAAACCAGAACGTTTCCAGTTAAACCTGCAATGAGTATAAAAACATATGCAATCATTTTGACGGTTTTTATCTGTTCCTTGTCGCTTGTTGTAAAGCATTCTTCTGTTGCGTTTCTTTCTCCTTTTTCGGCATCAAATGAAATATTCGTCAGATTATTGATCATTATAATGCCGTCCTAAAATCTGGCTCGAGATTTGAAATTGTTTTTCTTGTCACTTGAGAGAGCAACTGAAGCAGCCCTTGATGGTAATTTCCTTGTAGACAGCTCGACACTTTGTATTTCTAATCACGAGCTAACCAAGGAAATATAACGACAAAAAACTATTCCCTTTTAGTTACGTCTAACCAAACAGTTTGGTATTCGTTATACAATCAACAAATTTTGGGCTTTGAGTCAAAAGAACTGATCCTCAAAATGTTTGTTTATAATTTCCTTTGTTCAACGAAGCACATTCATTGTTCAGCTGCACTGCGTCTTAAACTTTGACGTCGTTGTCTTGGCCCAAATGCTAATTCTATCCTACCCTTGGCCGCGTATTTCAGAATTCGCCTCCACTTTGCCTTGGCCATCTGTTAAAGGATGGCGTGCATTATCTGTGTGAAAGATTAAGAAAAAGTTTCGGTTCTTAAATATTTGCGTGGAAAAATGTCACTATAATTGATCAAGATTGACAAACCTAGAATACACATTCGCTCACAAAGGGAAAAGTAATTAACCGGTCCTGCAAATTAAACTTTTCACTTTGTTCAGAGCGAAGCGCTTTATATATTCTGAGCAAGAAATTTGCAGCACCTGCCTAGTACGTAACCAGAGAATTGACGCAAATGTGTAACATAATATAACCAGAGAATTGACGCAAATGTGCATGTAGAAAATCAGTTCTTCCAAGACTACGTAATTACCATAGCCATAATATACTTACATGTCCTTATTAAAAGAAAGTGATTTCCTTTTTTTCATTGAATGGTTTTTACATCAAAATTTAACAAATTGAAATAGCGTAGTAAAATTGCAAAGACAAAATTAACAGTTTTCTGTCGAAAAAATTCTGATAACATTTAATCGTTTCTTTAGGATCGTATATCTTGCTATGACATCAAGTCAATAATAAGAAATTCTTTCTTCATAATGAAATAGCTTTCAAAACTACCAATTAAAATAGATGGACTGTATTAAAGAGAGAGTTTTAATAAGTAAAAACCGACAATCAAATTTCATTGGTGAACTGTTTTTGAGAAAATTATTAAAAGTTTCGGCGAGCATAAATTTGCTCTGACGAAAAACAAGGGTTTCGTATACTGTACAGCAAAGGAGAATTTGCAACCTTGAACTGATTATAAAACTTTTATTATATTTATAACATTTAAATTTTATATTTTATGTATATATTATTGTAAATATTCACGTAATTCAGTCTTTTGACTGCAAGGTGTTTTAATAATAAACGGTTTATCGGTTTATCTTTATCTTATCTTACACTAAAAATGACGTTACACGAGGCAATTTTTTGTGAAACTTGTTTTGCATCCACGAGGGGGGATACTCCCATATGTCGTAGGGCGGGATGATCGTCGGAAATTTTCAAAAATACCCCTAAACTGATACGGGAGTCTTACAAGGGTGGGCTTGGCAACCTAAGATTTTTACCCCTTTAATGACTAAAAGATACAAGCTAGGTATTGATTAAATTAATGCATCGAGTTACATGTATTAAAATAATTGAACATAATTTTATCGATAAAAGCAAACTTAAAAGCTGCCGTTGCTGTTATTATTATGCAATATGTTATTATTTTAAAAAGATACCCTAAATTAAAGATACCAGCTTAGACTTTGGTGGAACAAAAACCTTTTTAAAACATCCTAAAAGATACCAGAACCCTGATTTTGACCCCTAAAAGTTACGATGATCATCCCCTCAAATTCAAATTGCGAGAGCTATTCCACCGTGTAACATGGCTTGTACTGAAAAGCTCGTCTTGGAATTTTAAGGGGAATTTTTCACATTCCCCGACGAGCATCCCTATCCTTTTTGGAGCATTTCGGCTCATTTCATTTTGTGACAGCTTTTTACTGACTAGACAAAACGTCATCGCTTTTGTTGTCACCCCTACGTCCCCAATGTCGATTCCTTTTTTATATATTTGAAAGTTCTCTTTCTTGCAATGCCAATGAATAATTTTGAGACTTTGATACTTATCTTAACAGTTAACTAATTTTAATAAAGAACTTCATTTTAACTTTATACATCTGTTTTATGTATTTCGCCCGTTTTGTCACCAATCACACAACGACATGCTGTTAGAAGTGTCACAGACTGGAATACGTGAAACAGATGTCACACTCTTCGTAGCTAACAAAGTGTCACGCGGTGAATGCTGACGAAGACCAAGAAAAATTTCCTTCATAAAAGAGCTCCGGTCTGGTAAGTCTTGTGCAGTATTATTTGGTTTGCTTTTTTTAATTTTCCGAATTAACTTTAAAAATATTATTAATTGCTTCAACTGAGCAGCCTCGATAAAATCTGCTCGTCTTTAAAAACAACAATCGAGTGCTGCAAGATTTCATTCGATACGCCGCATAGGTCTCCGATTTACGAAATGATGTGTGATAAATTATTTCTCTTACTGTAAATGTGGAAAGAATTTTTGCTTGCTAGTTTCAATACAATGAGGTAAAGTTAGGTACAAAAAATTTGGTATGCTGGTACTTAAAGCTTGGATTTTTGCTTCTTTGACATAATCTATGTCTCCTATTAGTAAAATAGTGCTTTGGTACTCCATACCTTCGCCAAAAGTCCCATTGCATAATCCCTTCTTAGTGTGGCACAAGATACTGGATTTAAGACTTATTTTAAAAGTTGCCGTATCATTATTAAGTAACCTCTTATCTCGTGGCGGTGGAGTATACAGGCCTAAAACTTCGATCAAATATTTATTCAAAACTAAAATTAGACCCCTACGCTAGGTAAGTTTCTTCTCGGAGGCAAGAATACGTTGAGATACGGTCAAAGAATAATAAGAATAAACTCAAAGATCCACGAATTTTGTTTTAAGAACTTTAACTTCTCTCTTTTAGTGTTACTATAAAGGTAGTTATTGCTCAATTAACTGTCGACCATAAACCTAACAAAAAAGTTGCACCATGCACAGCCCTACTTTGATTATCATGTCTTGAATCAATAAAAAATGAAAAAATGCTGAATAAATAAAGTTATACACAAAGCTGGCAAAAGTCCGAAAAAAAAACATATAATTGATGCGAAAAAAAAATGAATTACCGGCATTTACTGGTGGGGATCCTATTTCTGCAGCAATATTATGTGCTAATTTTAAAATTGATATATAAAATGGCTTTCTTTATATGGTCGATTTTCTTTTTGCCATTTTATATAGCAAATGCACTTGTGTTCAGCATAGTTTCTCATTTCGAACAGGGCTATTCAAATTTTTCTTTTAGTAAGTTTTCTTGCCAGTGTTGTACGTGCCGAAAGAATGCAGACAAAAAGTCGTCGTCCCTTCAGGGGGTTTCCTGATCCAGACTTTTTCACACTCAGTGCCTACAAAAAAATTCTCTTCGAAAGAATCCAAAGGAGACAATGAATAGGAAACTTAGTCCCATACG
The DNA here is from genome assembly GCA_026546935.2 of Palythoa grandiflora. Taxonomy (NCBI): domain Eukaryota; kingdom Metazoa; phylum Cnidaria; class Anthozoa; order Zoantharia; family Sphenopidae; genus Palythoa; species Palythoa grandiflora. Next base: position 1,683 of record JAOCPT020303405.1, on the reverse strand, counting down.
AGCATTATCTCCGAGGTCAGATTTAGTTAGCAGGTATTGATTTTGCAGAGGGAGGAAAACCGGAGTACCCGGAGAAAAACCCTCGGAGTTAGATTGTGATCAACGAATTCCAGCCAACTTGCGGAACCCAAGAATCGATCCATGGGACGCGCGAGTGATGACCGCTACGTTTCAAAATTATAATCTGACTTCCCGAACCCGGCAAAAAGTCGAATGGCACCTCTAAATTAACAGTGATTATTTCGGATCACTTTCTTCCTTCTTTTTTGATATTAAATATTGAATTATTGAAAGATCAAATCAACAGTACTGATTTCGGATTACTTTGTTCCTTCCATTTTGATGTTTTTTATTAGTATAGATAATCGCATGGGGCCGAGTAAAATTTAGGATGAATTTCACGAGTGTTTTCAATTTCTTCCAAAATTGCCCGAGGTGTATGAAAATCTCTCTTAATCGTTGATTTCAATTATACCGGAGGTATAGAGTGTCTGCGGCGCAGGATATGCCACGCTAAGTATTCGTTAAAAAGCATACATAGTTCACATTCAACAAGATTTTTAACGGTTAATGTTCATATGGCCCCAAACTTTGTTTTTAGTCCTAAGAAATTTACAATGTGGAGCTACTATAAGAAAAAGTATGTTAAACAAACAAAGAAAGAACTTGCTATCCTAGTTTTTTTGGCATTCAAAATTAGAGAAATTTTTTCAACCCTTGGCCACGCTTGTGGAGGCTGGGTTCTAAGAAGGCCAGTATGACGTCAAGTAAGTGGTCAACGTCAGCAAACAGTGAATGTGTGGTGCTAGAGTGTTTTTTTTGTCATTTTTTAACTATACTTTGCACCACAAGTTATTACAGCGGCTGTGCGCTTGACATGCAAATATGACGTCGTCAGCCATTGTGAGCCCAGGTCACCGAAAACTTGGTCGAGAGCACACAAGGTCACATTTTCACGCTACATAAAGCAAAGAGGAAAATTCTAAATTAGTTCCTTTATTTCAAAATTTGAACAAGAAGTACAGAATTTTAGTATACCAAAAAGCTTTTTGAGTTCATACACACTTTAAAAACTGGCTATCGTCATCGCGAAAAATAAAACCTGAGCCATTAAATTTTTTTAAAACAAAATAATCACCAGAATAAGCAGAATTTACATTTTAGAGAATACAGTTTTCCTAAATTTCCCGATATATAGTCCAAAACAATTGCTGTCAGTGTAAGAGAGCTGAGAGGTTAACTATCATGAGACTACACATGTTGTCAATTTTATTGTTCAATATGGCCGCTACCAAGAAATAAGCTAGTTAAGTGATTTGACGACTGTGGCAAAAAATCACAGGCAGAAATGACGATAGACAGAAAGTGAAAGGACGAACCTGCCGACGATATTTGTTATCATTGTCATTTTCATTACAAAGATGGTTTTTGGGTTTTGTTATTTTTTTTTGTTGCAGACTAAAAACTGATAGTTGTCGACTGAATTAAACTGATGACCTTTGTTTTAAAAACATGGTAGCCCTATCAGCAATAGACCTTTTCACAGTTCCTGAAAGGTAACCAAGCTTTTACATGAAACCGGCCGAGGCGAAGGTTGACCTCGCATAGTTAGAGAAGTAGAAATAATAGACATGCAAATAAATTCTTTATCATGATAATTATTTCCACTTCTCTAACTGTGCC
>JAOCPT020302793.1:0-13540 GCA_026546935.2 Palythoa grandiflora | reverse complement strand
TCCATCCTCCCGAGGTCGGTAAAATGAGTACCAGCTTCTGCTGGGGACTAACCTGCAATGGATTAGTGTCTCGTCCAGGGGGAGTCAATGACTCTCATCCGCTTAACACTACAGAAACTGGGGATAAGCACCGGCTCTATGGGCCTCTTAGGCTCGTAAAGGGATTTAGCTTAGCTTATTCTTTTGAAAGCGTAACTCAAGAACAAGGCTAGTATGGTTAATTTGAATGTAGACAAAAGAATACTAAAATCGCTGTCATTTTTTGCATAAGGTCTATGACTTAATCTGACACAAAGCTACTTTATTATTGATTCATCAACATCATTATTATTATTATTAATATTATTATTGCTATTATTATTATCATAAACAAAACTAAAATATTTTGTGACAGGGGTCAAAATACGAAAAAAGTCAGAGAGCATAATGGGTTCCAAGCACAGTTCACAGTTCCACTGCTCTACTTATGCAGATGCACTTTAAGGAAATTAAAAGGTATTGTTACAAATTTTCTCACAAAACAAGCTCAAACCAACAGACAGAGTATCATTTTGGTCAACTCTATCCTGGGTTATTTTTTTCAGACCAGACATGTCACATGATGTCTGTAACCATAGCAACAAATTGCATTATGCCAGTTAGGAGTCATATGCTCGATCATATGATTACAATGAGTCTCCACGCTGTTACCTTTGCTCTGGGGAGAACTCTGTCCAAGGGCAATTTTTTAGGAGACAATTAATAAACTTAGAACCCTTAAGGCTGGTTCACACTTTGACATAAGCACTAGCATCAGCATCGACATAAGCATTAGAATTCTGTATGTCAAACTAAACCAACTTAGGCATAAGGACTGAATAGCAAGTGTGCATACATACTGGCACTGATTGACCAAAATAACCACCATGTTTGTTAGTTTGTTCGAGGTGGACTATGCTCGACACCTCTGACAGAAAAACTGCAAACATATACCCTATGCTTAGGTGAGATCAGTTCACATTTGCAATTGTAAGACGTAAGTATAAAAAAATGAACATTTTCCATTTTCCTATGCTTGTGCTTGTACTTAAATGCTGGTTCAGTTCACACATAGACTTTTTTATGCTTATGCTTATGCTTGTGCTTGTGTCAAAGTGTAAAGCAGCCTTAAATGAACAATGCAGCACTTCCAAAGTCAGTAAATATTGTCCAGCAAAGTTCTTGCGGGTGACAATGCCAAGACATAACCATGAAACGTGCAGTACAAAATGTGCAGTACAAACTGCCTTGTTCAACAACATTGAGGAAATTTGAAAGATTTTCAAAGATTTTCTTATACAATTTTTAACTTCCAAGTTTAAAAAAGTAAAACGCTTTACATTTATTAACAATATGAAACACTTTAATGTTACTACAAAGCTTAGGTGAAGCATTGCAAAGGAATTCCAGAATTGGTTTCTCTGAACACAAAAACACTGAGTAGCTTGAAACTTGTGTTGAAATGGGTAAATGAAAGTTTTCAATAAGAATTCTTTAGCGTCTTTACAAAACACTCTTCACAACTCATATTTTATTATTGGCCGTCATCTTTTGTCACATTACATCTTCAATGTGAAGTATATTTGCACTCACCCCCCCCTCCCCCCCCCCCTCCTATTTAAAATCTGATAAAAAAAACTTAGCTTTACCTGGAGATTTGACTGGTTCTTGAATCTGAAGAGTTGTGTTGTCCGGTACTGGATAAGGTGTAAATGGAGGGTATTCTGTAGGTGGTTCTAGGGTTTGTCGTGGAACCAGTACTGGTGGAAGAACTGACAGTACAAATCATTAATATTTTAATTAATAATATTACTAACAAGCAAATGCAGTTATGCAATAACACTAACCATCATATATGCTCCTGTATCATGGTTCTCACTGACAAAATAACAAAATTTCAGGAGTTTTCCAGGTATACAGGGAAATTATCTGTTTTTCCAGGAATTTCCATGGCCCTAGAAAAAAGTTTCAAAATTCCTGGAGTTTTCCAGGAATTCCAGGACTAGTGGGAACCATGCTGTATTTACTAGTTTTGCAATGCTTTCAAGTGGGATAATGTGGAATATGCCATGTATCACTTGTATTTCTGTATACAAACCAGCCTTTAGGCAAATTTTTTGAAAATCCTTGAATATGGTTAGAATTAAACATTTCTAGGGCCGCATTTTAAAGACTTCAAAATTTTTGGAAAATAGTTATTTGGAAATCTTGAAAAGTGTTTGGAAATCTTTGAAAAACTTTGAAAATGGTTTAAAACAGTTTTTAACACATTTTTACAATTTTCGAAAAAAAATTTAAAAAATCTTTGGAAGTGTTTCAAAATGGTCAGAAATGATTTGAATTATTCTGAAACTTTCATGAGAATCAATAATTAATTAATTACTAATTAACAACTGAGCACATGCTATAGAACACAGTTGTGTAGCGCATGTGATGATAGGAAGGTTGAGTGGAATACACCCTATTGCATATCACAGAATATAAACAGCAATCCAAGCCTCTGATTGGCTGTGTTTTTCAAGGCATGGGATAAACGTCAATACCGTGTATAAGTGGAACCCCATTTTGGGTCTAAAACCAATACTTTTTTAAAGTTTTTCCCTTTATTTTTTGGCAAGTTAAGTTTTTTAGGCTAATTTTCATGTCTCAAAACTTTGACTAATACACGAGCAAAGAGGGTATAATAATAATAAAAATTATGGTCTCCACATGTGTAGAACTAGAACAATAATGACTTGAAAATGCAGAAATACTTTAGTTACACTAACTCTATGGTCTCCAGATTTTAAGAACTAGAAAAGCAATGACTAGGAAATTTTATACACTTGCTTATTGTCCAGAATTGAACAGACAAGTACAATCACGAGCATCGGAATAACTTAATAAACCCTGTCAAAAAGCGACTCTTAGACAGTTTTACCCTGAATGTGAACAATATTGTTCAAAAACATTTGAAAACTATTTTATTAACTTTAACCTCGATTTTAACTATTCTAAAACAGGTAACTAATGGCAAAATACATTCATTGTTCACAACATTGGCTGTGCAAAGACGTCACTAGCATAGCCAACTATTTATAGCTAGCTGCTTTCTATTACTTCTAAGCTGAAGAAGTATAACAAATTTGATTGCTGTTACAAAATTTGTTAGTTTCTTTAAATTCATTTTTTAAATATTGAAACTTACATGTTTTGAGGCATCTTGCCTCTTCAAAATGTGGTGGTTAGCCAAAGCAAAAACATTTAAATACAGCTAAAGCCAACAGAATAATATTGTTGAAATAAACTAAAGTAGTTAAATATTCAAGGAAAAATTGACACTGATGAATAATTGTTGGTTTATAACAGGTTTAAGTGATTTGATATGCATGGTTTCCCACTCAATGGAAATGCTGATTCCATTGTCAATAATTGGAAGCAACTTGCTAGAACAAGCCACTCGGAAATCATTCAACTGACATAACAAGAATTACACCTTGCACATGTAAATTTATACACAACCTGAAACCAGAGTTCCTTAGAGGCAGGCTCTTTTACTGAGTTTAACATGCTACTTATTTTGTGGGTGCTATAAACTAGTCTACTTCTAAGCTGTGGTTGAAGATATGGGAAAGAAACTTTCCACACAAGTATAATTATACTGAGAACTTCAATACAAGAAAAAAAATTAAATCCTTTTACAAGCCTAAGTGGCATATTGGAGCCGGTGCTAATCTCTCGTTTCTGCAGTGTTAAATGGATGAGAGTCATTCACTCCCCCTGGATGGGACACTAATCCATCGCAGGTTAGCCTCCAGCAATAGCTGGTACTCATTTTACCGACCTTGGGAGGATGGAAAGCTGAGTCAACTTTGGCGGAAAAGAAGGTCACACAAATGTTCAACCCTCAGCTGAGGCTGAATCGTGTGGGTTGAACCTGGGACCTAATGGTTAGATGGCAGAAATCTTACCACTGCACCAACCATGCAGTTGTTATTAATACAAGAACTGGCCCTAAAAAATGGAGTTCTCCTTTTAATCTAAAAGCAATAAGAGGGTATTGTTCCTTCATCTCTGCCATTTTCACATATGCAGTAAAGATGTAAAATTAGCTAACCCTTTAACGCAAAAGGTGAAGCAATACACCTCTATGAATGTTACAGACTTGTTTAATACAAAACAACATTTAGTGACCCAAAACTGAACATGACCTATTGCTCTGAATTTTTTATCAGAAAAGATCTAAGAGAGAAAATTAACTGATTTCAATTTGGTGTTATGATAACTAGGGTAGAGATTTCAGTGTGGCAATCTTCGCAAAATCCACTGTTTCAAAGTCCAGGCAGAAGCTTGAGTGATATCACAACACATATTCGCCGAGGTTCATTATAGAGTGTGAAATGAAGCATCACAGTGCCAGCTTAACTTCTGAACTGAGACTAATGAGTAATGTTAATTAGTAATGTTAATGGTAAACATAATTATTTTACACTATAACCTTTGGCTTAGTTACCTTACTTGCAACTGGGACTAACAAAAATCCCCTTTTAACAACTTTAACAAATTCAGTGATAAAGAAGAAGCAAATCTAAATACATTTACGTATTGTTAAATTTGATTGTAAAAATATGACACTGGCTCACTTCACAGCAGGATGAATTCTGTGCTGTTATTGACAAACTATGACTAAAACAGCTGCAGTAAAGTACAACTCTGATTATTTCAAAGCTCTAATAGTACAACAGATATTGTGAACTGCTGATTTAAGATTTACAACTGTCAAATTCTGTTAGAAAAACAGCTTTGATCCAGTTAGCCTTTCGTGACGTCACAAACCAAGTACTATTCAGTAAAAACTCTGATAATAAAACCTCGGCAACTTGGTTGATGTACAAGTACACACTTTGAATAAAACTCGTTTAAGTATTTGACGTTAAATGTTGACTAGCATGTGACACGCGCGTGGTTTTTTATCACAATTTATGGCATAAGGAAAACCGTACAAATTCGAAAACGAAATTTATGCAATCGTACATGTACGTCGCTAATTGTGCCTAAATTTCACTTTTGCTCTAGAAAATGATTTTCTGTACCAAAGAAAAAACATCTCCATCAACAGAAATTATTCTAAGAGCTTCTGCGTTGATTTGTCATGAGTAAAACTAACAGCTTTGTTTTCCTAACATTTGTGTTGTATCATTTGGCACTAACGAACAGTTGAACAATTTAAAACAAGACCTCAATTACAATGTGTACACAACTTACAAGCAGAATTTTTAATCTAACACACGACCATAGATGAAACTGCATCAGTTTTACACGATTACGAGTTATAATATCTATAAGTATACACTGAAGCCAGAATTCGACTGAAAGGTTCAGTGCATATATCATAACTTCGCACCAAGCCATGGTGTAATATTTTTATGAAAACAAAAAAGCACTTAAATCTTTCGGCATTCTCAAATAATAATAACGAACTAGAAGCATCAATTTAATAACCAGATAAACTATGGATCATACCGCGAACGTATGGGGCAGTAACTTTAATGCTGAAGGAAAATCGTCGTGTTTAACACAAGAGCCGTGCTGTGAAAATCGATTAAATGCTTTAACGCGCGTGTTCCATTTCCTTTCAAATCTACATATACAATATCCACAGGTCTTAAAACGGACGAATACAAACAAAAGTATCGTGTTAGGAAAAAATTTGATTACGACAACTGGTCAATACGAGTGCAATGCACACTGCACAATCAAAACTGAAATACACTTAGGGCGGTGTACAAACATTTCCTGAAATTTTATAAGATGCATTAAAAGTCATCGGCTTACATTCCAGCAGAAGAATATACAATTAATTGGAATAAGCGTTGGAGAAATTTGTTCAATCCGCGTGTACCCAGCGTGAATGAATATTACTTGATTCAGCGTGAAAGAGACACTTCATTTCGAATGCCTTACAAAATTTAAACAGTAATTTCCAAATATTTAAAATCCAGTCCGAAAAAAACGCCATTTTTACTCCTACAAATACGTTGACCAGTTGTCTAAACACACCACGACCACCTAAACCAAAAACAAAGTTCACCTAAAAATTCGATAACAAATACGATGTCTCCAATCTTGCACGAAAGCTGAAGACGGTTTTCCAGTTCCGTTTAAAAGTTAAACAGAAAATAAACCAGTTAATGATCTTTCGATAGCACACAGATCGCACGGGCAAATGAAGGCAAATATATACTGAGTCTGAAAGATCCGGGCATGTGAATTACAACTCCACTTCTTTATCAAACATACTCTGATAGATGCCGGTAACCATAAACTTACCTGGTGTCTCAACTCGTTGGTAGTGAAACGGGTTTACACATACTTCGTCTTTTTTTAGGCTAAATGCGAATTCGCAAGTGTCGATCGGCCGAAGCTCGTGGTGACTTTGCAAGTCAGGCCATCTCCATAGTCTGCAGTATATCACATGCGGTAGGCCCTTTTTGTGAGATACCTGGAGGCGTCCGTCTAAACTCCTTGGAATCGTTACACATTTTGTCGGAATACCTGGGTTTGTAATAGCTTTCTCAAGTTCTTCTAAGCCTCCAGTCTTTTTCAGCTTTTTTACAAGACTTTTTACTGCCTTCTCAGCCCACTTGTCTTCGGCGTCAGGCTCTCCCCTTTTCCAGCCCAAAAGCCTTTTCACAATCGGTGGAGTAAAGGGAAGCAATGATGTCATTGTAATCGGTAACCACCACGGTCGTAAGTGATCAACTTTTACTTTTGATTTCTTTGTCCCGAATCAGTTCATGGAATAGAAAAGTCCTCAATAAACATACAACTTCAAGCGACCGATAAAACCCCCGACGACTCATCGAGGCCTACTTGATTGGCATGCCATGGACTGAGTGTGCTCACTAGAGCGTGCTGTGATTGGTCAACAGTCAGCCAATCCCTGCCCACCAAATAAAAAACACAAAAGATGACGTCACAGGGACAGGGAGTGACAAGATCACGTGAGTTAAAAACGTAATCGAATTTGTTGACAGTGTTTTTTATTTCTTGAACTTTTCACCAATTCTGCTGTTTTAAACAGTATATCTTTATGAAAGTTCGAAAGACTTTTAAAAAGTTGATCGTTTTAAATTGAGATTAGTCAAGATAAAGATTTTGTTGTTTGAGTTTTGATAACCGCTGACGTCATTTCTTGCTTTAGTCTTTAGAGTTATCCACAAAATTTGATCTCTACCGCGAAAACTAATTTTCTCTGATACATGTTTCTATTTCCTGTTGTAAAAGCATTTGGTAACAAAACCTGGCCCTCTGTCGAGTGTCCACCAAAAAATACCCTGCGTTACAGCAAACTGATTCTAGAAAAACAGGAGGTGTTGATGGATCTTGTGCGATCTTTTTTGACACTCGCGAGGCAGATGACAGATAGAAAACCAATTATTTCTGAGCTTTCTTCTTTTACTTTGAATCGCGCGTATAATATCATCGAACAAAGAGAGAATTTCATCCTGAAATAATACATTACATACTTGTTTTAATAATCGATTAATAAAAATTTGTACATATATGGTTATAAGGTGAAAGAAAACTGATTATATCAAACCATCGTGGGTACTTACACTATTCGTTGTTAGCTGGTATTATATCGACAGAAAGGACTCAAACCAAAAGAACAACATTCCTTACGCGACTCCTGTGTTTTACCTTCCGCTATTTCAATTATTCTGAGGATTTCCTCATAAGGAGCTGAAAAAATTTAATCTACCCTGAACAGACGCAGCGTGAATTTCCACTTAGGGTATCCCCACTTAATTGTCTTTTTACAATCGTTTTTAATTTGAGGGTCTTTCGGTCGTAAAAATACAAACATTCAGAAAAAAAAAACTGCCGCAGCCGCGAGTGGGTCTTTAGTTTATGCTTCTTTAATTCTATTTGAGTGATCCGAAAAAATGCAACTTAATAGTAACACTCCGATCTAGAGGAAAAGCAATATCGTTCATTCAGGCCTAAGTCATCTGACATCTGTTTCTCAGTGGTGTGGCAGCTAGGAGTGATCGGGACTAAAATATTACAGCAAAATACAGAAGATTCGCCCAGCAATTAATTAAATCAGCTTGTTGATTTTTTTTTGCAGAGCTCGAAAATTTTGCATGGGTCGGTTCGACGACCAGAAACAGAAAATTAGCCTAAGCCTTTCTTGATAACCTTGTTCAAAATCATCACATGTATTTTAAAAAGTGAAAAAACACCTCCTTAATACTAACTCGAATTTTTAAAACTGCATGATAAACAGTTCTTAAAAAATTCATAATAAATATATTTTTAACCAAGGGCCAGATAATCATGAAGGAACGAGAAACTGTGTTTCAGAGTTTAAATGTGTCAAAAAGGGGGCCTTTAAATGCTATGTATATAGTTTTCCTTTTAGGGGTACTAAAAGACGGAGAACAAGGACCATTGACAAGGGAAAATGTTGCAACACCTCAGTGAGAAAGCTGAATATGGATATGCCGCGTAATTTGATGGCATCTGAACAACTTAACACTGAAACAGGTGCGTTCAAAGGGAAATAAGATTGAACGTATTTATTTTAATTTTTATACAAGAAACAATATTACTTTATCCATCTGTCATCCATAAATTTTTTAGATATTAGAGACGTTTAATTTATTCTCTTAAAGAGGTCCCACTTGTAGAGAACAATTTTAAAAACCATTAACACAAGAGCGTTTTTACTTGCTTAAATCTTAACCCTTCACTCCTTGTTTGTTTTTTTGAAAAGAAATATTAAATTGTGAGCTTGTCGATGGCCAGACTTGCACGCTGTTATTCACTTTTCAAAATAGTATTAAAACCAGTATAAACGGTTATATTATAGTTATAAGGCCATGTAAAAAAATTATCCCGGTTTATATCAGTGCGCGTGGGCACTGATTTTTCAAAGCGTGTTGAATGTGTTTTTTTTTTCAGTTTATTTTTGAATAAAAGAAATTTATAGCTCTAAGAGTCTTGCAAAGATCTGTGAAAAAATGGGAAAACATTTTTGATAATTTTCGATGAGTTTTCTGCCGCTTTTAAGGCATCTTTTAATAGTTAGCGGTTCGAATTCAAATGATTTGCTTCCAACATGACTCAGAAGTCCACGAGTACTGGAGCTAAAACACGTGCCCTCCTTGATCCTAGATCCTTCACTGGATTTTCGACAGTTTCTGCTGATAAACCGGATTGTTTTTAAAGTGGTTCAAAGGGAGAGTTCTAGAAAAATTGCAGTTCGTGCATTATTTCAAGGAGTTCATTCCGGAAATGTTTGGATGCTTTATCGCATACCAGGTCAGAATACTAGACACTTCCAAGGAAAATACAGGAAGTATTTTGATGAGTGCGTATGCAGCGTGACCAATCACATCCAAATATGGTCTTGCACCTACTGTGATTAGTATGGGAGAATTCTAGGCCTGCTTAACAGCCCGCGCCGCGTATATCTCGGCCTGCCTACCCTGTGGTTTTGATCCCCGTGTCAACTGTATCCAGTGTAATGACGTACTTGTCAAATTACGACGAATTTATAACACACGCAGTTAACTGCGCTTAAATCCATGCAGTTTGGCCCGCGCGTTTATAGCGGTTTGAAAACGATGGAAAACTAGACTTTTCGGTCAACATCCACATTATCCTTCAATTCTGGTGAGTACGTGTTGGTTGGAGACTGGACATAGGAGACAAAAGTGACAGGAACAAGTGAGGGGGGAGGGGGGGGGGGTCGGATAGCGGATAGGGGTTGAACTTTTGGGAGTCTGGGACCAAGGTTTGTCATTGTTTTGAGATGCAGTGCAAATGCGTTTTATATTCGTAATTTTCCCAAACACGAGCTAGGGAACAAAAGTTGTTTCATGGTTAAGTAATTTAGCTTGCCCGGCATTTTGCCAACTAAACATGATTAAAAGTCCCTGCATCTAGTAATAGAAGGTAGATCAGTTTTCATTAATCTTCAAATGTTTATTTCGAACGTCTTCTTCTGATGTGCGCAGGGATCCGGTCATGTTTAGTCTTGTTTAAAGGGGCATAGTCACGGTACTGCGAATGCTCTGGAAACTTCAATTTCTAAAATTTGTTCCGGCCCGGAACGATTAAAAAAAGTTGTGTTGTCGTTCTCAATCTTAAATTATCTCTTTCGTGTTTTTAGACTTAAAGATATCAAAGGCAGTTCACTACCATTTGGTGGTGTGAGTATAGTTGCTATTGGCGACCTATTCCAACTACAACCAGTGATGGATGGCTATATATATTTAAAGATATGGATAATGATGGGTATGGAGTCCTTGCTCCAAATGTGTGAAGGAACTTTTCAAGATGTTTGAACTTAAACAAGTAATGAGACAAAGAGAAAGTAAACACTTCGCTGAATTGTTGAATAGATTGAGAGAGGGAAATCACACCAAAGAAGATGTACAAAAATTAAAACAAAGAGTTATTAATGCTACTAATTATGAGTATCCTAAAGATGCCCCACATGTTTTCATTCAAAATGCAAAAGTGAATGACTTTAATGCCAGAGCACACAATGCCCTTCCAGGTACTAAATACTCTGTTAAAGCACACGATAGTGTTATAGGTGCTGATTCAGAGGAACTCAGAAACAACTGTTTTCAGTGCTACAATTAGCAGTAGGAGAAAGAACAGAGATATCGCTGAATACTAGAACTGAAGATGGTATGACTAATGGTGCTGCTAATGTCATAAAATTGATACAAGTACAGCAAACAGACAAACCATCTGGTGTTATATGGGTACAATTTGACCATCCTGATGTTGGTCAGAAAACAAGGCTTGAGAATAAGCATTTGTACATAAATGGTATCCAACCAACATGGACACCCATTAAAACAATTATTACACAGTTTGCTGTTGGTAGCTGCTGTTCAGGTTATAAGAAAACAGTTTCCACTAAGACCTGCTGCAGCCAAAACTATACATAGATCGCAAGGTGATACTGAGTCTAAAATAGTAGTAAACCGTGAAACTAGAAGAGCAATTCCTCACATTAATTATGTGAGATTAAGCCGAGTGACAACAATTGATGGCCTATATATCACAGACTTTTGTGAAGACAAAATAGCTGTCAGTCGTGATGTCCAAACGGAGATGCATCGATTGAGAACTGAAGGACAGCTACCACTTTCAATAAAACCAATATATGAAGCACCAAACAATAGTATCACAATGTGTTTTCTCAATGCACGATCATTACATAAGCACATGAAAGAATTTTGTTTAGATATAAACTATTCAAGTACTGATGTTAACATTTTTTCAGAAACTAGATTTTCCCACCTCGATGATGATAACTTATATAATTTAACAAATTATGACCAGTACAGTTTATTCAGAAATGATGCTCAACTAAGAAATCCATTTAATGTACGACCCTTTGGAGGGACAGCTGTTTATAGTCGTCTTTACTACTACCCAGGATACCCATATTGTGCTAACAGAAATGGTGTGGAAATAACAATTCTGAGATTTATAATCATTCCTCATATAACAATTGTAGGAATTTATAGGTCACCTGCAGTATCAATAGAACAATTGTGTACTGCCCTGAAGCACACTCTTGAATCACTACAAACTCAAGCTAACTTATTTGTTGGTGACTTCAATGTCAATTACTTCAGCAAATCTCAGTGTTCATCACTAAGCAACTTATTCATAAGAGACGATCGTTATCGCCAACTTGTTTCCTGTAGTACCACAGATAGTAACACCTGTATTGATCATATATACACTAACTTACCTGAATCACAAGCAACTTATCAAGTTCTAGAAACCTATTTTTCAGATTACAAAGCTGTCTTTGCTTTATTTAACTGCTATTGATACAAATTAATGTGCCCCATTCACTTAACAATAAAATTTTGACAAATTTTAATTGAAATGTTAGCAGCTATAGGTAAAACAGGTGTAAAAAATATAGATTATCAATAAAACCTCAGAAAAAGGTCAATAGCTCACTCATGATTATCTATTTTACTGGGCAATTGTGCTTTGGTAAACTCTTTTCATCCATATATCAGTAATACACTTGTTTGATATTCTATGATTATATTATACTACCGTAGTTATTCACTTTTAAGCCGCACCACTTTTTCACAAAATTTCAGAATATGGTGAGTAACAGCATTCTGAATTGGGGGTTGTGGCTTAAAACTGAGTTTTTCCTGAAATAAAATTTTTGACATCCAAAATTCATGATTATAAACACGAATTCACGATTAGGCCGCACAAAAACACAACATTAAACAACTGAACAGTAATTCACAGGGTTCGAATTCGCAAATCACAATTCACAATTTGCGAAGCGATTTTTTGAACTTGTGAATCGAAAATGATATTTTTCCGGCTTGAAGTTTTTTGATATCATGTATTTGTTTTCAATTTTTGTGTAAACGAAGAAGTATAGAAGTATAGAAATTTATACAAAATTCAGGACCGAAGTATACGTGCGCACTTTAATGCTTTTCCTTGACCTCTGGATCATGAAAGTTGTAAACAACTCCATATAAGGATTGACCAAATAATTTGCGCCAGTGAAAGAAGCAGAGAAATAAAAAAACGAGCGCCACAGATTTGGTATGTTTAGCTTGAATGAAACTTAAAAACATTCTCAGGAGTCTACTCCTATTTACTTTTGAACTAAAATCGTTTTGTGTACATTTGCAACTGAATGAATGCACAGTTTCAATGTTTTTGCGTGAAAACAACTTTGTTTTGAAATTAGGTCATTTTGTTGCGTGTCTTTGTCAAAATGGGGGCTGCGGCTTAATATTGAGTGCGGCTTAAAAGTGAATAACTACGGTAACCCTAAAACCATAAACAGGATTCGCATATTTTAAAAAAGGTTTTAAAAACAGGGCCAAGCTAGACCGCAGCTCCCAGTACTAACCTTTTTTTCTGCGGTAAGACCGGGTCTAGGAGATCTTGGGTCTGGTGTTATGTACGGTCTCAATTCATCCACAAGCTTGAAGAAATGCTCTCTATTCATTCGGAAGTTCTTGTTCCAGTCTTCAGGAACACATCTTCCTGCCAACATGTTTTCCCACCATCGATCAGTTCTTCCCGGATTGACCCAAAAACGCCGTTTTCTTCGCCTTATCGCTTTTTTCATTTTAAAAGGAAAAATCGGTCGTATAGAAAGCAAAAGGCGGGCCGCATTTCGTCTTCCTCTGACATTGAGCAAATGGAAAACTACAGTTTCGAAAAGGCTTTTGAGTTCTAACGCCGCGCAGAATAATGACGCAGCTAACAACACCGTCGCCATCTCTGACTTTGGACCAGCTAGGTTACCAAGCTTGTTGTTGTCGCTTTCTTCGTTCCAGTACGAGTGCGTTTTAAACTTTATCTTATAAACACATTACTGAATTTATTTTCGTTCCGGCCTGAAACTCGATCCGGTTTCATGTAAACACCGCCTAAGGTTGTTTACTTGCATCGGGAATTGGTTGTGTAATCAACATGGCGCGTCTTTTTGGCACTGGATCAAGGTTTT
>JAOCPT020302020.1:0-13546 GCA_026546935.2 Palythoa grandiflora | reverse complement strand
AGGTTTATAATTCTTCAAAAGACTGTTAATGTATGCAGGAGCTAAATTATTAAGTAATTTATAAACTAATAATAAAATTTAAAAAATAATGAGACTTTCCACTGGCAGCCATTGCATTTCCTTGAGGATTGGTCAACAAAGATCCATTTATACATGCTGACGGCAAGATCTTCAAAAGATATCAAGAGTCTTACATGCTTTTGGGTTAACAAAAACTGCAATTTGAAAACCGAAATTCAGAAGAAAACAATTTTTACATTACGACTGTTAGTAGCAAACATGTAAAAGTAAAGAAGCAAATGGTAGTAGGTGTACTTGAAATTTACCCTTCTACTAAACAGCATCTCAAGACCGAGAGGTGCTTACCATTCAGAATAAACCACTGGGTAGAAAATTCTGTATCATTTTGTTTTGTTTCGCAGAAAACAATCGAATCCAAGTGGAAATGCAAATGGACTGTTCACCAACCGGGAAAAACGAAAAGAGCCAGAAAAGTGGATCACCTCAAACGGCCGCCCACTTTTCCCACAAATTTCTGAACGGAATGACATGTACCATTTGTCTTTCAACCCGGAATTTCCGGATTTCTAAATATATATGGTAAACACCCCAGGTCTAACATTACCTGAGGAGGGGGGTCCATGAAATGAAACTCTAGGAGATTCTGTACTCCCAGAGATTTTAGGAGCAGCACGACGTTGGCCAGGTTTGTCCGCTGAATCTCAGGAACGGTGGTAGTTAACAGCTCGTTCTTGTAGTTGTTCTCAGTGAAAAGTCGGAAACATTGTCTGTGGTCGGTGTTAGAAAAAGTATCCTGTTATAATGGGTTTCAGTTGAAAGTGTTCAAAATCTGATTCTGTATTAAAAAAACATCTTTTTAGATTGGCCTTCCAGGGTTTGGAGTTTGAAAAGCCTTGACGAACAAATAACAGTTCCCATAAACTATTTGAGGTAAGTAGTTTTTCTCACTGAGTATGTGCCTGAGATGACACCACTGCACATCCTAACTTTAGTGTCTCGGATATTAATTTCCATTCTTTCTCTCATAATACAAATGTAAATGACACATTTCTTAAAACACAAACTACAAAGTGCTAATATGAAATTAGATAAAAGAATATCAAAACCGACGCCATTCACGATAAAGGTCTATGCTAAATTGGATGCACCTGTATAAATATTGACAATAGTATTATTGAACGGGGTTGCCGCTGTTTACTGGATGTGATATTCAAGGACTTTTCCACGAGATTTTTAACATATACATACTAATAATAACAAGCTTTAGATGACTTGTTTCTGCTTCCCAGAGTCGCGGTTTTTGTTTTACAATGTTGTCACATCAAAAATATTTTAACAAATAACTTATTTTTATTATTTATGGAAGTTTAGTAAGAAAGTTTTTGCCCATTCCAGGAATTTCAAGAACCACAACCAAAATTCAAGGACTTTCTAGGGCCAGGAAATGTTTTTGCCTAATTCCTGGACTTTCCAGTATTTCATGGACCGTGGCAAAACTGCATACTCCATCGCACGTTAGCAATCATCAGAAGCTCACTCAACTTGGGGAAAGGAAAGTCTCCCAAATATTCAATGCTCAACAGATATGGGGTTTCAGCCTGCGATCTTGTGATTGCTCGGTCCGCTAAATACAACTATGAATGATAGTAAACATATTACTACTCACCCTGGGCCTGTTCGTCCTGCTCGGCCAGAACGCTGGTTTGCATTCGCCTTAGGAGTGACGTAAAAGTGTTATTTGGGGAGCTTAGATTTAATACATCAAGTTCAACTAAAACCAGCACTTGGATGAAAGTTATAAATTCTGACTGAAGTTTAAAGAACTTTCAAATCTAAGTGTTTTATTAGAAAGATATTTTAGTGAATTATCTATTCTATTCGTATTTTTCTTAAATTCTCCTCTACAATTATCCTTATTTGGCTTTCACCTAATTGGAGCTTGCTCTATCGTGACTGTCCCACACTGAGTTTTTCTCTTCACTATTGTTTTTTTCCTTTTTTATGTTCTTCTTCTTTTTCTTTTACCAATTTACATAAATGTCATCTAAATATTATTCATTATATCTATATGTCATGTACTCAGTGAAAGCCAAATAAATAAATAAGTAACAACAATGCAATTTTCTTAGGGACCATTCATTTTTTTTATGATGTGGCGGGCTAATGGTTCAAGACGTCTTTTCAAAAACTGGGAATGATCCAAATGTATTTACAACAATTTTTCAGATAATACCCCCCTCCCCCCAATAATCAATACTTTTTTGGGTGAGCCCCTATTTCACCTGTAGTTTTTTATGCCTCCCCTCTTTAGATTCCAAATGTATTAGTCGCTCCCCTGAAATTTCACCAGCCATTACCCCTCCAAACTCGTAAAAAATTACTAGTTCTTAAAGTGTCTATACAGCATACAGGGTTTTTGTTTAATTGGTAACATATATATTCAATAAACAAGTATTCTGAAATTTTTTTTCAGTTCCGCAACTTATTCGCTACAGAAACGAGCTTTAAAGTTTCCGCGCCGGCTACATCCTACGAAGATAACTGGGAATTGCTAAGTCTGGGTCCAGAACAATCCCTAACGTCACTTCAGGAATCGTCTTCTCTTCATTTTACGGTTTCATTGTATTTCCATACCGATTTGTTTGCGACACAAAATGATCGGGTTTGTATGGAAATACAATAAAACATTGAAATAAACTAACGGGAAGAGTAGACGATTCCTGAAGTGACGTCACGGCCTGTTCTGGACAAAAACTTAACAACTTCTAGTCATCTTTGTTGGGCGTGGCCGGTGCGGTTATTTTAAAGTTCGATTTTGTGGTGAAAATATGCCAGAATCGAAATCTTTTATTTTTTGAGATTACTCTTCTACACATTCTAGAGATACCAAAACCGCTGTTCGCCATACGACACTTTACAACGTAGAAAAATTGCATGACTCAGCTAGAGCGAGTAAAATAGGACTTGGGGTTCCGCATGGTTAACAGACAAGCAAACTGAATACTCCAATGGTTCTTCGGTTTTTTGGGACATTCTAATTCTTCCTTCCTATTATTGTAAACGAAGTTCCATTTTTTTCCCTCTAACTTTATTCTAATTTAGTTCTACTTTTTAAGACCGCAAAAATTTAACACTGAGGATTAAACCATGAAAATTGGTTCATGATGAAAAATATCACAATCAAAAAGCCTGCGGCCCTGAAAATACAGTGAGAAATACACACTGCGCATGATGATGAAACAGCAAGTAACCTAGAAAGACCCGAAACAACTGGCCACAGCTGATGACACTCAGGATTACTCTTTTAAAGAGTAGATTCAAAGACTAATTCCCGTCACACTTGTATAGCGTAAGTAACTACTTGCAGTAAATGTTAGATACTATAAGCGTGTATGCAAAACTTCTCAGCTGCATCACACAGTATTACACTCTGCTCATCCTTACCTGACTAATTGGAAATACTTGTAAAGCATCCATACCAATCTTTGGATTGAAAACCTTCAGTTTGCAGTATCCAGAGTCAATCACAAACATTATACCATCAACTACAATAAGAAACAAGGGAGACAAAATTACACAAATATTCTCACAGTTTAAGAAATAGAAGAAATCTAAAAAACGTAATTGTGATATTGTTCAAACTGTTCTACTATTTGACAAAAATTTGAAAATCTTCAAGGATCCATCTTCAATATTTTCAGCAACCATGTTTATTTTTTCTGGTTCTTTTCAAAGTGGTGTTAATTTTAAATGCAACAAAATTTTTGTTTTAAAATCTCACAACTGTATGAAATATTTGTATATACAACAAGTTACCGGATTTGATACAAATGCAAACAATATGAGGACAACAATGACAAGAGCAAAGAATGGTGAAGATGATGATAATAATAAAGATGGTAATAACGACGATGATGATAAAATTGGAAAGAAAGTGCTTCTCAGAATGAATACTCAGAAAAAATTCTGAGTCACTGACGGGAATCGAACCCGCGACCTTCTAGTTTCCAATCAGATGTTCTACTCACTGAGCAACAGAGACTCACATGGGGAGCCAGGTCACTGGTTAAGTTCTTGTATATTCCCGCTTGACATACGTCTCGCATCTGCTCCCTCAATATGACCGATAGTCATATATTGCTATACGATTCTATTCACCAAATGATTCTATAGCCAGCGACCCGAATCCCCACGTGAGTCTCTGTAGCTCAGTGAGTAGAGCATCTGACCGGAAATCAAAAGGTTGCAGGTTCAATGTAGAATTTTTTGTGAGTCATTAAATATGAGAAGCACTTTCTTTCTAGCTTTATATCCAAGTTGCAAACTTGGATGATGATGATGCTGCTGCTGCTGATAATGATGATAATGATGTAGATGATGATGATGATAATGGTAATGATAAAGGTGAAAAGAACACGAACAAAAAACGGTGAAATTATGATGATAATAATGATAATGAGGCTTAAACAACACCAAGAACAACAGCAAGACGAGGAAGAAGATTTCAAAGATAATGGTGAAGATAAGAAAAATTGGGAAAGTTAGGGAGACATTTGGAAAGAGAACGAGAGGAAAAGGTATCTCAATTGGATACGAAACGAGAAGACAAGTAGTGGACAGAGAAGACACTAACTGACTCAAATATTTGCATACCTGTCAGAGATGTCTCAGCAATGTTGGTTGCCACCACACATTTCCTTACTCCATCAGGTGCTTTCTGGAATATCTTGGCTTGGAGGTCGGAAGGGAGCTGAGAATAAATTGGCAACACTGCTAATGGTGGAGCTCCCTCCACTTCATCCAGTCGTTCTGAAAGTCAAGCAAATATTAAATTTCACTCTCAATTACTGGGCACGTATATATCCGAGCCACAACTCAATCTTGATTGGGCGATGGACTGACTGACTGACTGCACTATTTCGTTGATAATATTTTTAACTTCTGGTATCTCTTTCCGAGTCAGAATAAAATTCAAGAAATCTGTCAGATCTTTCAAGGTTTTTGGGGGATCCTCACAAAATGAAAAAATAATATTCTCTCCTCAAGAGAAATATTTACTTCTTGTTCAACATACCCGCAACCAGGTCACACGTAACTTCAATGTCTTCTTGGCCAGGCATAAACACCAGCAGATCACCTAGGGCAAAAAACGTTTAAACTGTAAGACCGTAAGTACTGACAGATTAGTGAAACTTGTGTGTTCAATAATTGCAGGGCTCTGAGAGTCGCCACCTTGAACAATAATGACCTTTTGCAAAAATAAGACATTATACGAAGATGTATTGCATCAGTTTTATTCTAACGGATCATTCAACACGAAAGCACGCTATAAAAAGTTTGGTCCACCTACATTTCACACCTTTCAAATTTCAAATTTCAAAAGATATGACAGTCTTTGAAATGCTGCTAGATTTGAAGTTCCAAGAATTCCAATTTCGTCCTCCTCTAATTGAATAAAATAGAAAGTTAGAAGTTCAAACTGCCTAGAAGGATTGTGATGACTTATTTAATTTGTTTATTTTTTATATGTTTCAGCTTTAAACTTTTAGAGAGCGAGGGCGAACGTGAGCTCATTATTGTTCGAAGGTTGATTGACAACCGAAGGTAAGGATTGACAGGCTTTTTATAGAATAGTTTCATGTTTAAATTCCATAATTCACAGATAATAACCCATGCAAAATATCACGGCTTATGGCTGCGGTATGGCGAACAGTCATTATAACCATGCCTTTTTGCATGACAAAACAACGAAAATTTGATGTCAGCAACAGCAAGATGGTTGTCAAACCTAAAAGTGATGGGACTCCAGAGAACGACATAACTTAACGCAACATAACATAACACAATAGATAATAATGCAATGTGTATCAAATTCGTAAAATATTAGAACATTTGTTGAAAATATAACATAAGATATTATCCATAACATAACAACCATTATTGCTCACACTATTATTTTACCTTTTGATGGAGTGAGATGTATCTGTAGTATCTGTTTAACAGCACTATCCACGTAGTCTTCTACAACATTACGACTAAAGAAGATATCCACTGGGAACGTTCTACCAGGAATCTGCAGTCAGTGGTAAGACATATATAACAAAATTACGACTAAAGAAGATATTCACTGGGAACGTTCTACCAGGAATCTGCAGTCAGTGGTAAGACATATATACAACAACATTACGACTAAAGAAGATATCCACTGGGAACGTTCTACCAGGAATCTGTAGTCAGTGGTAAGACACATATACAACAAAATTACGACTAAAGAAGATATCCACTGGGAACGTTTTACCAGGATCTGTAATCACTGGTAATACACATACAATAATGTTACTACTAAAAACGATATCCACTGGGAACGTTGTAACAGGAATGTGCAGTCATTGGTAAGTCACACATACAATAAAATTACGACTAACAAGATATTCGATTATGATTTATTTGAGGATAAACGCACGACTGACGTCACCATTACAAACTTTAATTCTTTATTATACAAAACGAAAAGATTCCTTGATGCCGTGCGACTGTTAAGTAATAAACAAATGTAAATTCATTGTTAAGTAATAGATCACAGAGGATGTAAAACTGTGGTAGGAACATCAGCGACACGCTTGGAACTTCAACAAACATTTCTCATTAGCGTCTATTGTCAACAAACATGGCTGCTGCTTTTATGATATTTTATTGTCAAGGGAATGACTGAAGCCCTGCAATAGCAACCAAGAAGATAAATTGAGTGGTTCTGAACCTTGTAAACAGGAACGTTTCCAAAGAATTCAGCGAATTTGTCAGCATCCATAGTAGCCGATGTAACAATAAGTCTAAGGTCTCTCCTTCGAGCCACAACCTCTCTTAGAAGCCCAAACAGCACGTCAGTATTAAGTGAGCGCTCATGTGCCTCATCCATGATGATAACACTGTAATGGTCCAGGTCAGATTCACGGAGTGATTCTCGCAGTAGAATACCATCTGTCATATACTTTATAATTGTTTTCTGAAACATGAGAAACATAATGGTTTAGTTAAAGTTCATGTTGAGGTAAAAACGAAAACATTAAGGAGTTTTCAAGGACTTTAAAGTGATTTTTCAAGAAGTCTTGTTAGTAGTCCGAGTAGTAGTATGTTATAAAATGTATTTTGATATCGTTACAAACGTCATTTGAAGTGGTATTACAAGAAAGAAACTTTGTTTAGTTATAGTTATGTATATTGTTATTAATAGAGGTACTACGGGGCAGTGCACTAACTACAAAGGGCATAGAAGTTTTGATGCATAGGTACGGCTCTAAAAGTTGTTGGTTGGAGATGAATTGTAGTCTATACCACTGTTTTATACCTTTTAAAATTTCAACACGTGCAGATTTCAAATGTTCTTGTCCTTTCCGTATATTTATGCAAATTTTACATTTTACGTCTTACTTGAAAATGACCTTCAAGAGGCCGAAATATCGCACATTTGTATTGTTCATTTTTATATGGTAAAGTCATTTACCAAAAACTATGAAGATATTCTGTTTGGATTTAGAATTTACTTTTATAAGCACTAAAACATACTTTTCCATGGGTTTACCGGCATAATAAACCATGCAGAATGTTGGGAGAACACGAGAACAGCATGTAAAACCTTTTCAAGTGTTTTCACAACATCCCAAATGGCCCAAAAACCCAGTTATTTGACCAAACACAGCGTGTGTACTACTTTGGTTATTTTATAAAGGTGAAGAAACCATAAAAGTTTCATTGCAGACCTCTGTTGTAACATCTTCAAATCGAATGGCATATCCTACTTCATCTCCCAGATGTACGCCCATCTCCTCACTGACTCGCTTTGCAACAGACATGGCGGCAACCCTCCGAGGTTGAGTACAGCCAATCATTCCATAGTTTGTGTAGCCATCTTCGTGCATGTACTGTATATTACAAAATAGATTCTGTAACACATACACTGTCACTGGCTTAGTCCTATTTTCTAAATCTCGAAAGAAATCACAAAATGACGTCATGTCACAACTGCAGCTTTGAACTTGACCTCAATTTCAGGCAAAGTTTTTAAATTAATCAAATCGATAAATGATTTTGCAAACTATCTTCTAAAGCAACAAAATAGCATTGCTTATGTTTCTATTTAACAATTAGAATACGAGTTCACAATTTATATCAGCTGGGCTTGGGCTTTGCCCTCGTCATTCTATCAATTGCTGATAGAAATTAAGAGCGAGTGATTGTTTTAGTAGAAATCTCTAGAAAATAAACAACAGAACTACGAAAACTTTTGATAAACAAAGTTTTTATTTCTTCAGGCAATCTGTGTTGATGATAAACAGTTTTTGCAAGCACATGTGTTCGGCAGTCTGACTAAATTCTATATGAAAGTTACTAACTTGGAAACAAAGTGTTCCTCAAATTCTGTGTCACTGACAGGAATCTATCCCGCAACCTTCTGATTACCAGTCAGATGCTCTACCCACAGAGCTACAGAGACTCACATGGGAAGCAGAGTTACTGGTTATGTTCTTGTATATTCCCGCTGGACATACGTTTCTCATCTGCTCGCTCGTATGCATTGCTATATG
Source organism: Palythoa grandiflora (assembly GCA_026546935.2). Lineage (NCBI taxonomy): Eukaryota > Metazoa > Cnidaria > Anthozoa > Zoantharia > Sphenopidae > Palythoa > Palythoa grandiflora. Next base: position 4,943 of record JAOCPT020302020.1, on the reverse strand, counting down.
ATTTTATTTATCAAATGATTCTTCTATATGGAATAAAATGTTGTAAATGTCAACAAACCCCAATCCTCAGCAGTTTCTATGATAACAATTTTAATGACACTACCAAAATAGAAGCATCGGGATCATTTAATTAAAAATGCAGTTGTTTTTACACGATCTGAAACGTTTCCTCTAACCTGTGTTAGCTGGGTAGTTTTACCAGAACCCGTCTCTCCAACAATAATCACCACTTGGTTGACTCGAACAATGTTGAGTAACTGCAACAACCAAAACATTTTAGTAAACATGGAGACTATGAAAGTTTCCTTAAACTCTGTCAATTTACCACTCAAAATACAGGAACTATTAAGAACCTAAATCTAAAAGCAGTATTTATAATTTTACCACCGTCTTCATTGCTTTACTGACTTCCGTTTTTTCTCTTCATCTGGAGTTGGCATAGTTAAACCAAACAACATTTACATTAAGATTGTTAATGAAAACACATCATCTCAATTCTCCCTAAAGAAATCATTTCTAACATGAACCCTTATAAAGCTTTTATAAGTCGATCATTACGATCTCAGTTTCACCTCTTGTCTAGCAGCAAATATTGGAAGATAATGCCGTTGTTCTGTAATGGATTTTTGTAAAGCAAAATCGCTGCTGGCTTCAGATTTGTCTTTCATATGCTCTGCAAATTTCTGGTTCTCCTTGTAGTTTTCTCCATCACCTTCAGACTCCTTAAAACAAATCAGAAAATTATCTTAATATTTTTCACTTACGTTATCTCAAAACATTTAAAACATACAAAAACTAACGAAAACCTTTGAATACATGTGTAAGCCCCGGGGCTTATATTCATGGGATTTATAGGGCTTATATTCATGGGATTTATAGGGCTTATATTTACTCAATGAAGTATTTTGTCTAAATTTTTCTGGGGGGACTTATTTTTCAGGAAGGAGCTTATACATAAGTGGAATTTTGCGTTGCAAAAATTTGGTCCTAAGCGGCCTAGGGACTTATACACAAGGAGGGAGGATGGGGGAGGGGGGCGGAAGATGCTAAAAGTTAAAACCAATTTAACTACAAAATTTTTAAACACAAAAACAAGAACAAGAAGAAAATAAGGCTGGTACCTTTTCTTCCTGGTTTTTAACTCCCAAAATATTTCCCAATTTAGTGCCAGCCAGTTCCCAGTGCTTGTGTTGTGATTTCTTGGCTTCCTTCTGTTCTCGATGCTGTCGTACCACCTGACAGCCTTTCCTGGATACAATCGCCATATCTGACGTGGGATCCTGTCAAATGACCAGTTGCACATTTCATTCAGTCAGAGTTTTCAATAAGAACCAGTAGACAACGAGTTTCACTGGCTGTACATTTGAATTCACCACCAACTTTAGAAGAAATACTGAGTGAAACTGTCAGTTATTATAATAAAACGATAGTAGAGATGTTCTTCAAACTGGTAGGGTTTTGGATGAAAATATTTGATGTTTGAATTTTGCGTATATTACGCCTGTTCGTCAGTCAAAATCATAAGTTATTTTGATCAACAACAGCTGAAGAATGCCACCACTTAACTTCTAAAGGCCTTTCTAAAGGACCCGTCCACATGAAGTTGCTTGCTCTCCACATGAAGATGTTTTCACATGTAAACACTTAAATTCTTCATCATTTACACGTCCGACCCACACAGAAACTATCTGTAAGCACTCATTTTTCTGCTTCGAGAAGACTATCATTTGTTGTACAAATGCTCATCTACTTTATCGTCTTCAGTCAGACTGTCATAAATGCTTATTTCGTGAACGCTAGTTTCAATTCTATTATAGCAAGGGTAACATAGTGGCAGATGCAACAAAAAATATTATATTGAGCCTGCTTCTCTCCCTGCTTATCATTTGAACAGCAAAAATGATATGAAGACGATGTGGAAACTATTGTGCGGACAGAGAGCTCTTTAGTTTCTTTACACTTAATCATTTATAAAGCATCTTTATCTAGCAAGGGTCTTTATTTCTGATGGTGTTAAAACTATTTAATACCTTTATGGGTACAACTGGCTCTGGTTGCTTGGTGAAGACAATTCTACCATCCAGGAATGGCGGCACAATGTTGTGAACTAACAAATGAACTTTAGCTTCATTTTCCTCCTCAAAATCTTCGTCAACATCAAGTTTTTGAACAACTCCACTCGTTAACATCCTATTAGTCTCCCACATTTCATTATCCTAAAAGAAGATCAATTACATGTGATGGTTTTTATGAAATATTTCTTCCTGTGATATTTTATTTGCATTGCAAGTTACATATTTGAAGTAGAGTGTGATAAACAAATTATCATCGCCGTAAGAATTTCGAAAAGCTGACGATTTGAGTGTAGGCCAAAGCACTCTACTTAAAGTTTTTATCTACTCGCCGATGCATTGAATATTTTTTTAAAATCTATTTACTTAATAAAGAAGTTACAAGTCATAGTTTTGAATTAGCGTTTGGAATGAATAGTTTTGTGTATAACATGGAATATCTGTAAATCAGTGGGTTTACTGAAATTAAATCATTAAAGGTACAAATACAAGTATAAATACGGTGGAAAATATTTTTCTAACAATTAAAGTACTAAAGGCAGGGGCAACATTGTAGGAAATGTTTTCGTTTTCTACTCGTTTTCTCTTTCTGAAGTATCCAATAGAAAAGAATAAGTGCAGGTCTTGAGATCTCTAAAATTCTGGGGGCATGGCCACTTTGGCCTTAATTCTTTTGGCAAAAGTCAAAGGCCAACCAGGTCCAACTAAAACTTTTTGAGAGATACAAAACAAAATCCAAGATATATGGTAGTCGTCTGAAAGTATTTCTGTGGATTACTGACATTTTTATTGGCTTAATTGACTTTTATTGACTTGGCTATCATACCATGTATAGATATCAAATAGTTGTGCTCAATGGCATAACTCATATGTGCCTCAATATAAGAAGTCAAGGCATAGAGCTTCCTTGACAAAATGGGCAGACCTTGTAATTTATTTGGGCATAGCTAGTGGCATCTAAAGCAATTTCTGCATAATAATCATAAATTCTTTAATTTTGTGGGGTAAAAGATGCATATTCCAAGTTACAAGATTGAAGACCACACTGCCATTACTTCCATGGCCAGAAAGACTAAACTCACAAGTCCTTCACATGCATATTTATGGTGATTTGTGACCAGCGTAGCAATACCATACCTTATTAATCTGTCTCTGTTGTGCGGATATTCTCTTCACTTGTTTCTTACTGAGACTTTCTTCTTTCTTCCTTGTATACTCTTCACTTACATCAGCGAATGGGTTATGCGTTTCATCATAACCACTGTCCATGTCATACCATGCACGATCAATTCTCTACACAGGTTTAAAAAATCAAGTCATTGGTGTGGTTTGATGAATGAAATGAAACATTTTCAGCAAATTTGTGTAGTTTGATAATAGTTGAATCTCATCATCTCACTTGGTAAAAAATATTCTGACTCTTAATTTCAGATAAAAATGCCCTGTCAATATTATCACACGACTTGTTACCCATAGCGAAAACAAAAACCACATCCTTTTATGAGCCTAGTGGTTCACTAGAATTATTGCTTATAATCAGTTTCTGTAGTGTTAAGAGGATGATCTAAGAGTCTATTTATAATTCTATACATTTGAGTCTGGTAATAAGAGAGTAAGTGGTTCTATTCCAATTCTCTGACAATTTAAAACTTGGATGTCCGAACTATTATCGTAACAAAATATCCCAGTAAGGGGGGGATTCATTTGGCATCCCCCATCCTCATTTAACTTTTGTTCCAGTAGGGCTTTGGTAACTAAAATTGGAAGGTACAAAGCTTAACTATTGCAGTTTCCAAAACTACACATCTTTTGTCAGTTTATTGGTTTCCATGGCAATAGTATCATCAGTTGATAATGTCATTTTGCAAACTTCAAACATTTTCAAAATTGTTGGTAAAATGTGCATTTTAGATTGTTTTAATCCCTTAAATGACATTTTATTCAGAACAATTTTCAAAAGCCATAAAAAGTTTAACAAAAAAGAAATTATGTGGAAACAGACCTAAGAAAAAGCCGAGCTCCTGACGGGGATCAAACCCTTTACTGACATAAAATGTTTATTTCAAGTACAAATGCAAAACGAAGTAAAAAAAAAAACATCATTGTTTACTCATAATTATCAGCTACTGACAATTTGGTGGGCAATACTAATTGAAACACTTTCGAAGAAAAAATGAATGGCGGAGGGGCATTTGACTTGTCCCCCTTGGATGTTTGAGGGTTAACAAGGACTTCCTTTCAAAGAAAACTAATTTACAACCCACTGTGTGCTTCCACTCCATTGATGTGAATGCATTATTGTAAGATTATTAAGAGTTAATATCAAGTTAGCACCCCCAATCCTTCATAGTTGCTCTAACCATCTATGGACAAACCACTTTTTGTGAAAAAACATTTTTCCAACATTCTACAGAAAACAAATGTGCATGCACAAGAAATCTAACCTTTTGCTCTTCTTCCCACTCTCCTCTGTCCACCTCTGATGTTTCTTGCTCTTCACTATCTCTGTCACTATCATTATCAGCTGCTTGTTTCCCTCCTGTAACACAACAACATCTATCAGGTTCTGAGTAGAAGCTGGCCAACTGGCAGAATAGGCCTCCTCGGACTGTTTCAGTGTTTTCCCGATACGATATATTATTGTTATTATTATTCATTAGTAGAGCATACCTTTTAGCATAAAAAACTATCAAAAGTACTTAATTCATTACAATACTTAAAAATAATAAACTCGGGATAAATCATCATCAATCCAGTTTTGATCCGGTTTTATCCCCGTAAACGAGGGTGGCCAGATTTACCCCACTCTGCCAGCAATCTCCCCCACTCCCACTCTCCATCTCGCTCGATTCATTGCATCCTCCTTCACCA
>JAOCPT020301244.1:0-13546 GCA_026546935.2 Palythoa grandiflora | reverse complement strand
GGTCATAAGCGTGCCGCGTGCAAAACATTCTTCAAACCACAACTTATTATTTAATTCAAGGGTGTTCATTAAGAGAAAAAAGTCAAAATAAAACAATTTTTTTCAATTTCTTTGCAATTAGTACTGCCTAAGCAGCGTATATTTTTAATTTTCTTTCTTTACCAATCCTTATTTCCTCCAACTACATAGTTCAGAGATTAGTAGCCGGAGTAAACGCCAACATGGCGTCTTGTTAGCATTAGATTCGGGACATGAAAAGTTCGACGTTTGAAACAGACCTTAGTTCTGGGACAGGCACTTTTCCTGTTATTGAAGAGAGGTCTGTACGGGAACAGGTAAGTTTCTTTATATGGAAAAGAAGTCTGTACGCCCTTAGCCTGAAGAAGCCTTTTCACTTCCCACTTTAGTGATTTCAGTTGAGTTTAAACTTTGATAACGATGTAATGATAAATTAAAACTTACTGACTGTGGCAAGACGGTATGGCATGGAACTAAGTTTACCAAGATATGACAGTTAAAATGGCGGAATATAATCAACGCCGACTTTACAAAAGGATTAATGCAGCGTGATAATGAAACATTATGAAGTTCGATAATAAAGGAAACAGCTGGTACAAAGATAAAGGTTAGAATTGTTTTATTTGTACCCAATTGCCCGTGGTTAAAGTTAACCAGCTTTTGAGCAAGCCAGACCAGCACATACGCTTTGAAAGCAACGACACCTATGTGAATATAGTTTGACTTTCTCTGCAATAGCTCTAAAGCAACCATACCTAGGTGAAGATAATTTCCCTTTTGTATTTCTCTTTGCAACAGTTGGTTTCGAGGACGTTGTTGCCTTAGGTGCTGTCCTTGGTTTCTAGAACGAAGAAGATTTTAAATGCCTTCCAAATTCTCTTTTTTCTTTGACGTATTTCTTGTATGATATCGTTGGTTACTCAGGAAGCAGTAACAGAACTATTGATCTTTTAGCCAATCACATTTTGAATAGAATGCAAACATGTCACGTGATAAAACGACGATTACTTTAATCCATTAACTGTTTTACTCCTAGAGAGGACTATACTATGACTCCCCAAAAAACCCCTCTAAATTGTTAAAAATAGGTAAGCTTCCAGATTATGTAGGGTGGGGTGGGGTGTTAGGGTTTGAAGTAAATATTTTTGCGTGGTGTATCTGTTTGTCTGTTAAGTTTCTTTTTTAAAATTGTTGCTAAATTAAAACTACTTCACTGCTTGAAGTTTTGAATTGTACTTACACGTCCTCTAATTGAAGAAAACTCGTACCCTACCGGTAAATAATTCTTAGCATTTGTTTCACCCTGCATGGGGAGTAAACACATGTAATTAGTAGATGAGCTTCTTTTAATTGGACGCAACTGTCAGGAATGAGTCTAAATACAATATTTCAAATATTTTCATCTTAACAGCTATCATAATAACATTTTAACATACACTCATCCTACTGCATAGGGACAGTTTAAAAAGACAGTTACTTTGTATACTAAGAAAATTTGATACTTAATTGTTACTGTGATAAAGAGTTCCTACATGAAGAATATGATAGTTGACAACAAATAAATACAAAGGGCACTATAAATTCTAAATGTAATGCATTTAGTCGCTAATCTTAGGTCAAAAGGGAAGCAAAGGATCAAGAACATGAGCATGTCAGAATAGACTCGCCTTCTTTCCTGTTATAAAACACAGCGTGGATACACCTGGTTTGTAACCCGCCAGGTCATGTGTAAACAACTGCGTCTATGGAAGAAAACATTACACTTTATGAATCAATTAAAAAATTACCAAAAATATTAATGAAAAAAAACTGCTGCTAGTTCAATTTGTTTGTGCGTAAGACGCCTTCATCAAACCAGCGACTTCCTTGGTGATACTAGAAAAACTAAATAGGCCAAAAAATTTCAAGGAACTCCAGGTTTTTCAAGTTGCCATATGAACCCTGATCACTGCCAAACCAACACTGATCAAAGTTCCACATTCAACATTTTAGAAGAAAAAGAACGGTCAAGTTAAACGTCCTGCCTTATAAACGAACTCATACGGAGTGATTAGCAGTAGTTAAATATATCATTCAATCAGAATTAATCATTCTAAGTGAATGTCCCGCCTTATAAACGAACTCACAAGAGTGCTTAGCAGTAGTCAAATATATCATCCAATCAGAATTCATAATATTAAGTGAATGTCCCGCCTTATAAACGAACTCATACGGAGTGATTAGCAGTAGTCAAATATATCATCCAATCAGAATTCATAATATTAAGTGAGTGTCCCACCTTATAAAAGAAATCATACGGAGTGATCACTGCCAAACCAACGATCATCAAAGTTCCACATTCAACATTTTAGAAGAAAACGAACTGTCAAGGTAAACGTCCTGCCTTATAAACGAACTAACAGTGCTAAGCAGTCGTCAAAACTAACATCTAATCAGAACTCGTTATTTTAAAATTATGTGCATGTGCGTGATGAGTTAGTGTTGAGATAAAAAGTTAACGGTCGAAAAAATATTGTTTAAAACAAGTTTTAAGCCATGAAGAAGTAGAAGCAAAGCTGACAAAATTGATCAATTAATTTCCATAATTTGTGCAGACCGTTGACAGTATAGTGTGAGGGACGCTCTGAACAGAAGTGGCTTCTAAATATCGAATAGTTCTGTCTATAACATGGAACAATCACTTTAATGTAGTACAGTCCGAAACAGATTGATGTCGAGTAAACTTTTAAAAAACAAAGAAAACTGAAAAGAAATACACAAAACAAACCTTTCTGGTCAGCACTCCATCAGCAAGGTCACATACTGTATACAATTTCTGTTAAGAGAAAGACAAATTAAGTTTGTTTATTTGCACTTAGCTAGTATTTCAGCGCTTTTCTTCAAAAACTTTTCCCCCTCACCATTTAGAATTAACCTTTTTTCAGCACCTTTTTTCTGCTACAAAGCATAAATTATTTAAATTTTGGAATCTAAACTGAAATTTTGACGATAATATTAAAATTGTAAGTGATAAAAAATTGATGAGAGCAACACCTTCCTAACTACTTCGATTAGATCCAATTCAAGTAAAGTAAAGTATATTCAGAACCTTGTAAAACACTTTCAAGCTCTACGTTTTCTTTGCTAAAATCAAACCTTAAGATGAGCTAACCTTGTGTCAAACAGGAAGATCAAGAAAATGAAATACCTGGTTAACCTGCTCGTCCTCAGGAGCTAAAGCATCCTTGCTCTGTTTCGCTATCTCTATCAGTTTCTTAAGGAGACCATAATTTTCAGCTTTAGCCATTATGGGTTCCATGAAGAACCACAAATATCTAGGAAAAAGGTTATATTTAATTGCTGTACAGTACATATTCCACAACTACTGAAAGTAGTACCTTAAAACACCGTACATACGAACAGTACTGAGTATGATTATAAATATGAGGAATGGGGACGGGTTAGGGAGAGGGAGGCGGATAAAGACCTAAAATTAAAGCAATGCAAGGCCCACAGAAGCGAGGGCAGAAGAGGGGAAGGACTGAGAATGACATTTGGCACGAGAAAGGTGATTTAAGTAGTTAAAGGTCTTGAAGGCTTTTGAAAAATTTTGGTTTTCACTTACGTATTGAAGTTAAACAATCCTTATAATGACATGTTGTTTTCACCTTAGGGTTCACCATATTATCAATTCATTTATTTTCATTATTATTCAGTTATATTGTGACCTAAAAATCCAGTTCGAGTTTTTCTTCTACCATGACAGCTGTCGCTCTTGGGTTATCAGTGTAAGATTAATGCTCCAGTGTAAAGGATGATAAATTTTACGTCCATATTTAACCCTTTAAATACAACTACGAACATTTATCGTTCCCCCGCGAACGATTACTTCAAAAATGTGTAACTTTCTTCACTTAATTAAAACGACTATAATAAGCTGGTGAAAGTGTTTACTGGTAACTTGCTCACGATTTCCTTCGAATTTCTTCTTCTGTTTTGAGGCAAAACTAGAAATGCTCACTTTTTTTGTTCAGGAATAACGCCAACATCACGCAGTTTTGTCTTCAATATTTTTGAAAAAATGCCTTCACCGGTCAAAAACTTTGTTCTACAGGCCGAGTTCAGGCCATGTAATTGCAACACGTTTTGCTTATACGTAATTTACTTAATCGTGAGCCAAATGCATTCTGGGTAACTGAGTAAAACGACGGCATGGAATTTGAGGGAGACACTCATACTTAATAGCCCGAATCTGAGGGAGATACTCATCGTTAAAGGCCCAATACTGCGGGGAATACTAAACCATAATACTCACTCTGCTGTTTGATCCAAAGAGTTTATATCAGCTGGATCAAAGTCCGGGTGGTGTGCTAACAAATGTATAACGTTCGGTAGTGCGTATTCTGGTAGGAAGTATTTGTAGCGTGCTGCAAGTCAAACATCATTAATTAAGATTTTGATACTATGCAATAGAACAAAGAGGATTGCTAAAACTAGTAAATAGACCAGTTTCGCATTACTAGCTGCTGCTGATTCATTTTGCCCAGTGTTAGCCTTATTTTGTTGTTAAATATTCAAAATACTAGTGAAAGAGAGCGAGAAGTCACACCAACAATACACACAGTGTAAAACTACATTGGCATTTAGGAATATTTACCTTCATATTGAGGCTAAGACTGTACTAATTGAATCTGCTGTCATTGCAGAGGGCGGTAACTGCAAATTTGAAAATGGCCTATTCTTCAGTTTTTCCTTTTCAGTCTGTACAGCGATAAAAGGCCACGCAGTTACATTCAGTCCTTCAACAGAGCGTCCTTAGAGGAAATACTGCTGTTTAAATATATCCTGCGCTCAACCTTTACAGCAATGTCCTCCTTTGCAGACGTAATGTATGTAGCTGGCCCAACCAAAACCTAGAATCTGGGATTTGTGCTTACAAGTGTTTTCGCGAGCCATGAAGCCATGTGCAATTGCAGAAGTTCAGTCGGGCAAAATAAAGCTACAAATGTGGACGGAGGACAGGTGAAATTATCTCTCTCAGTCAGAAAGTTCTTTATCTACGTTTTAGCGTCTACTAGCTTTGTCAAGTTTTGACGATTACTTAACCTAACAGGCACTGTCATTTCTAGTAGGTATGGGTGGCTCGACAGTATTCCATGTAGCCATTAGGATTTGACTTTTAAAATTAAAATTAAAATTAAAATTCCTATCCAACACGACTTGCTCTAGTCAAATGCTTTTACCAAGAAAAGTCTAAACGGTCAAAACGTTGGTGAATAAAGGTGACTGTTAGAACAGCTCGTCCTCCTTAATCACAGGGCAGACTTTCAATATTGAGTGACATCTCCACTACTGGAATTCATCATTGGCTTCGCCCTCACAGAGAGAGATTTTTCAAATTGTGAGCTAAGACTAAAATAACATTTTGCTCTACTCACCAGCTGCTTTTGAAGAAGCTTTCATCATATCTCGTCTCTTCAAGACACTCTTTTGAAGCATCTGTTTAACCTGTCATACACAAAACGCGAACCTTTAAATCAGTACTAATAGACCACAATAAGAAATATGTGTTTATGTTACTATAATAAATCGGCCTTGCTAATCGCCCTCCTTGCAGCCAGGGGCTGAATTGCGAGGACGCGGCTTAACGAAGTCAGACCGCAAGCATTTTAAAGGCGCACTCATCACACACATGCAAGGGTTACAGACACATACACAATTGCAGCCGCTTTACGGCCAATACACGACCTCGGAGCACAGCACCACAGCCAGATGGAATAAACTGGGAGTTGATTTTCGCTGAGGGAGGAAAACCAGAGTACCCAGAGTCAGATTGAGATCAACAAATCTCAGCTCATGTGCAGAGCCCGGGAGTTGAACCCAGGTCATAGAGGTGAGAGGCACAAGTGATGACCGCTACACCAACCTGACTCCCCATGATATTTTCCAACTTTTTGTCCAACATTTCTGCGTCGCATCGACCTTCTACAGAGGACATTATGCATTGATAACAGGCCAAAGTTTGCTCATCTACAGCAGCCTTTTGGATGAACCAAATTAGCAAAATTTTTGCCATGTTATGTTTCTACATTTATTTTTTGTAGATTATATAGACAATGTTAGAGTATATAGAGTATATTAGACTTCAGCAATAATCATGCAGCCGTTACAAACTAATTAAATACTCCACCTTCTAAGCAAAATGGGGTTATAGTTCCTTGGGTACTATACAACTGATAATAATTACTAGGCTAAATTAATTGCAAACCTGCGCCCTTCTCTCCTGGTCGGGTTCACTGGCAGCCAGTGCATAAATTCCAAGATATTGTAATGGAAGTTGCATCGACTCCTGAGCTTTTTGAAGTTTTCGAGTGAATTCTTCTCTAACTTCAAAACACACATCCTATATAACAAAAGCAAATACAAAACAATAACAATAATAATCAGGGTTTTCATTGACGCAAAAAATCAATTCAGTTGACATGCAAAAGTTGAAATGCTCTGCACACTTGGGACACAAAAGACTGGTAGCAATTACGGTAAACTTTTTGCCAGAATTAAAAACAGGATCTTTAAGAAGAACTAGAAGTCTTTTGTATAAAACAGTAGCATTAGTAACATACTGTTGACTGAAATCTTAATCGTGACTTTTACATTTAGAAAATCAAAATAAGTTGTAAGCTGGTTAAACAAATCCCCCTTGTTTAGATGGGACCCCTATAGGTGAATCTTTGTTTACATACTTGCTTCATTAGCATACGTGCCTCTTTTTTTAGACGAGATACAAATTGAAACTGAGTACTGAATATCAAAAGAGCTTTCTATATGTTATGTTAGGCATCCTCATCTCGAAGAGGTGATGGTTAGCGCTGGGGATATGGGCAGATAGATCTTTTATGACTATATAGCCCGATCCTTGAGTGGCAGTCTTTGTAGCAAATGATGCAGATGTATATTGTGAGACTGCACGTTCCTTCCTTGGATGTTGCCTGGACTATAGCGTTCGCTTCTGTGTTAGATGCTCCGACTTTGATACTTTGCCGTCAGGTGTCTCAGTGTTTAAGCGATGTCCTTCCAGGTGCTAGTGTTGATTTGAGCAGCACGTAAATCACACTTGCTGACGTCTTTGTGGTGCAGCACTTCTATATATACCTCCACTAAAAAATGAGACAAGAGCCCATTTGTTCAAAAGCCGGTTAGCACTAACCGAGGGTTAAATTTTTAACCCAGGTTCTTATATCCAGCCTTGTGGAGACAGATTGGAGCTTAACTTTGGAATTAGCAAACTCTTTACAGGAAAATCTTGAAAGTATTTGATAAGAATTGCAAATCTTTCCTTAAAGAAGAAATTGCTGCTTGAATTTTTGCATAACCACAGGTTAAAGTTAACCAGTATTCAAACAACCAAGCCCGGTATGTTAGTTGCGTTTTAAAGTATTGGAAAATTTACAAACATTGTAAGAACTCATTAATGTTATTGCTACCCAGTGGTTTTGCGTTTTCATTGACACTAGTATCTTCTTTGAAACTACACGGAAAATCCCAATTTTGGTCGCTAATTTCACTTTCTCCTTTTTATTTTGGTTCTTTCTTCAAAAAAGTTGCATGCTAATGAAGAATGTAAACAATGACGTAAGCAAAGATTCGTCTATTGGTTCGCTTGAGACTCATAATGCAAGAAAGAGGGGTCCCCGAGACCACTCCTAAAATATTCAACTGAAAACCCTCAATAATAGCAACAAGAACCACAAATGAGAATGAGGCTATTTAGTAGGAACTCCAGAGATCGTTAGATCTTATTTAAAATTTTAATGATCAGAGCAGTCATTATTGAAGTAATTTTCTAATATAATTAAACTTGTTAAACTGTTGACTGAGTTTAAACTTTTTCAGTGTAATGGTTTGTTCAATTTAGCTTCCACACCATGCGTCTTCAAACAAGCACAAAATTCTTGTTTACACTATCAAATCACTATCTCTTTCTACTTTCAAACCTGCATTGTGAGAGCCAAAGTGTTGAAGTATTTCGCTGTTATCTGCGTATGATAATCAGATCCCTGTGCAATCTTCAACACTGCACATGCTGCAGCTAGTCGAAGCCTTGATCGGTCCTGCTTTCTAAGGTTAAGAATATTGAAGGGAATCAGTGAACCAGAATCAAGCAATGTAGCAATGTGAAAGGCACAGTCATATAGTAATAATCATAGCCATGTCTTTAGTCACAGTTAAAGTCATAGTTATAGCCACAGACACGGCATATTCAAAGGCAGAGCCATAGCTGTCCACTTTTAGTCATATTTGAAGCCCTAACCAGAGTCATAGCCATTTTCTGAGGGATAGCCTTGATTACACTCCAAGTCAATCCTAGCAACAGCCAGAATCACAGTCATTCAAAATCATAGCCCTAACCATATGGACAATCATGATCACAGCCTTAGTCACAGCCATAGAAATTATTTGAAGCCGCTGCCACAATCATAACCAAAGCCACGATTTACCTGACGAGGCCTTTTGCTTGTAGATCACCTTGATGACGTATTACCGTTTCCAAGAGATTCAAAACAGGATATGCAGGAACCGATGTATTATCGATGGCTTCCATTCCTCGTAGCCACTTCACTAGCAATTTGATACCACACATCTTGAATTGAAAAAACAAACATGCAGTCACATTATTTTGAATTTCATTTAAGTATATCACGACAGAAAGCTTCATTTCTAGTTAACTCTTATATGTTCAACGTGTACATTATTAGCTAGCTAGCTAGCTAAGCTAGATCCTTTTACAAGCCTAAGTGACCCAATGGAGCTGGTTCTTATGTCCGGTTTCTGTAATGTTCATAGGATGAAAGTCAGTGACTCCCTGTTTGAATGGGGCAAAAAGGTTATCCCCCAACTTCTGCTGGTACTCATTTTACTATCCCCTTAAGAATGGAAATCTGAGTCAACTTTGTCAGAAAGGCCGCACAGATGTTTAACAATCAGCTCTGCCATGTGTAAATAATCTTGCAAATTACCATATATTATTTCTGGCCCACTACATTCAATATAAGCGAGTGGCTAGCTGAATATATCTCTAATTAGGGTGAATATGTGATATATTGAATATATCATAATTAGGGAGTCCTTACTGAGTGGGCAACTGCTATAATACTGACACTGAAATAAAGTTAAATCATTATTATTATCGTCATCATCGTCTAGATCATCAGTTATGCTGTTTCAATTAGTCTATGCCGTCAAATATGTAAAAAAATTCTCTTTTGTAAAAATTTAAGGGCATTAACAATAAATCTTGAATCTTTAGCTGGGTTTGAACTTGTGACAAGAAGGAGATCTTACCAATAGGCTAACCATGCTTCCAAGGACTTTTAGTACGAAATAAGGAAAGCTTATGAACAACTGTAGAACTGTGCGTTGCCAGGCTTACGATAACCATAAAAAGAAACTAAGATAAAAATTAATCATCAGAACTAATAAGAGTAGTGTAGACATCAGAAACTGCTGCGGCAAAAAGGAGGCTTACTTTCAGTTTGGTGTCTTGAGACACGTCTTTCACACCACTCCGACTCTTCTTCACTTTCTGATTCTGATGGCTTTTCCTGTTAAAATCAACATGAGCTTTTTTTAAGTTGAGATAGTTTATAAATCAAAAAAGATAATGGGGTTTCTATAAAGCAGGCAAACAGGAGGGCACACAAAAACAGTTGTCACAGTTAGTAAATACAATACTGCACACGTTTGCATGGAGATGAGCACCTTCCGGGAGTCATTTTCAAGAATAGAACAAGATGATCAGTTTGGGAATAGTGAAGAAAAAGTTAACGATACATTCTAACTCTTTAAATCTTCTTTTGGCTTTAAGAATATTTTACATTTTTCTATTCTCAAAACTTCAAGTGTAACTGATAAAATACAAACAAAGTATTTTAGAAACCACAACACTGGAATGTTTTTTCGCAGTTTTCATTGTCAGCTTCCCTTTGAATAAAGGTGGGAAGGATTGCAGGAGGGAGACCAAAGGAGACAGAGAAAGTGAATGTAACAAAGTGTAAAATACTTTCACCTAAGACCTTTATTTGGGTATCATATTTCGTAATCATTACATTAATACCGAACTTTGTTTGGTAATATTCTGATGTAGTAGTAGTAAGCCTCCATCGGTCTGTATTGACCACGGGATTATTGGTTATTCCAATGTACCAAAGTAGTATAAAGAGCCATTAAAATCTTGTATTGTCTTGTCAGAGAAAGGGGAGGGTAATACTTAATAACACAGTGCTTGAGCAGGTGCAGAAGAACAAAAGAGAACAATAATTTGTGTTTGCACTCACCAAATCTTTCATAAGGAGTTCTTTCACAACAAATTCCCTTACAACGGCTATGTATTTAGTTTCAAATAAAGAAGGGAACTGCAGAGCCATTTCTCCCAACGAAGACAACACTGTACATAGCATCGGCTCTCCACACTTCAATGAGTTCACCAATTTCTGGCAAGCAAACCCAACAACCAATAAGAACCTCAAAAAGTAGCAAATGTTTCTTGACCTAAATACACATCTATACAAAAAACATTAAAAACAAAGTTCTAAAACACTATTAAGTAGTTACAGGATTCTCATTCCTGGGAGTATCCCACATGAACAGCCCAACTACCTACACAGTAGCAGAAGAGGTTAATACCAAGAGATTATTAACCGGGCACAAGGTCTGTAAAGAAAAATATCAGACCAAGGTCTTAACAGTATGGATCAAGCATAGCGAGGTTCGAACAAAAAAGATCTAGGTTTGATATTTTTAAATACAGAGAGAATAAGCGAGTTTAATAATTCGTTATTATATGACTTTTTTACTTCTAGTAAGTTATCCCATGCCTACGTCTACGGAAATCATCGGAAATATCTGATAGTTTCTGAAAATCATCGGAAAGCTTTGGAAATGTTTAAAAACTGTTTCTTATGCATTTTTCAATTTTAGAAGATTTTCTAAAAAGTCTTCGGAAATTTTCAGAAATTTTTGGAAAACTCCGGAAGTACTTTAAAAACATTTTTAAGTAATTTTGTGAGTTTTGAAAACTTTCTAAAAATCAACATCAGGGAAACCGGTACGAATATGCGCAAATACGACATCTGGGCCGAATACGCATTTTCACAGACCGCATGTGAACCAATCAGAAAGCAGGAAATTGCAACATCATATAATAATAGAAAGGTACAGAATATCCCTTGAAATCAAGGTGACGCCACATCATGTCTACTCACTGGATAAATAGTATTAGAAAAACTATGTCAAAAATAAATCTTAAAATACTTTTGTCTAATATTATTATTATGGGGTTATGATAATTATATAAAAATTTAATTTGTGCCAAATACTTACAGTGAAGATTCTATCAAACAATGATGTTTTGTCTGTGAACATTTTCTTAAGAGTCCTTAAAGCAAATTTGGCTTGAACTGGGGTTCCTCTTGTTACAAACGTCGACAAAACAGTTTGAAAACACCTGTTTTACAAATATACACGTTATACCAAATCAGTAGGGTTTATACGACTTTCTAAAGGTTTTATTATTACTGCTAACATCTAGCAAAAATGGCCTCACACTGACATATGCAAATGCTACAACCTTTAAACTGTGGGTAAAGCACACACAGTTCTGGCAGCAGAAACTTTTTTGCTCATTTTAATGCTACACAACTGCAAGTCTGAAAACACACTGAATTTTTGGAAAAATAATTCAATGAAATTGCAGTCAAGGGTGAAAGAGTGGTAAAGGGGTGGCTTGCTAATCGCTCTTTCTCGCAGCCAGAGGCTGAATTGCCAAGGATGCAGCTCAACGAGGTCGGAATGAAGGAACTGTGCTGCCGTCTAGGCACTCGGCCCCAGAACACGATCCATACATAACCTCAGAGCACAGCACCACAGCCAGATATAATCTGCTGGGAGTCGATTTTGCTGAGGCAGGAAAACTGGAGTACCCAGAGAAAAACCCTCACAGTCGCATTGAGATCGACAAATATTAGCCCACATGCAGATCCTGAGAGTCGATCCCAGGTCATAGAGGTGGGAGGTACAAGTGATAACCGCTATGCCAAACTGACAATATTTAATATGTCACAAAATAACGAGTAAAAATTCTGCAGCTACAGAGAAGAGTGCAAAAATCAAAACTATTTGTAAATGGACCATCCAACAACAAATGTGCATGTCAAAAATATTGCTATCTTTTAAATCCAAATATTACCAAAATTTCAACTTTTACTTAATGTATGAGAATATAGAAGTTTTAACCAATCAAATGAAGGATGAAACTTGTCCTCATTTTAACCAATCAGAAATTTTGTTTAATTCCAAATTTTCTGCACAAAATTAAAAAGCCAAAATTTCACCTTAAAAGTGTCATCGGTAGTTGCTTACTTTCATAAAAGCAATTATCAAGCCATATTGTCTTTACTTACGATAAAAGGGATGAGTCCGGCTCTCCACCTACATGTGCCAAAATCTTTACCGCTGCATCAACTGGAATTTTATATAGAAGAGACAAAAAAAAATTTCTGTACATACATTATTATCATAAACACAACTTCACTCTTCAGGCTGACTAAATTTTCAGAGGTTGCCCCTTGTAGAAAAAACTTAAGATTAAAATATCTAACAAAATCTTATGTAAGAAAGCAAGGCGTAACAACCTTTTCACATGCTAAAAATTGCTTGGAAACAAATTTATCTTTTATTTATTTACCACTTACCTATTTCAGAATCTTTATTCCTTAGAAAAACCAACAGCTGCTCATAACTGTCACTGGTTTGAAAAAAGGATGGACAGACTCTGGCCAGTTCCTGTAAGGTTTGTACTTAGTTGGTATAAATCTCAATAGACATCTAATTCTTAATAGTAACAACATTTCTTACAACAATCTAGAGCTATGAATATCTAGAACTGGTGCTGAGAACTCAACAATGAAACACAACAAATGACGTGTTGGTAAATTCTACCAACTGAGCTCTGTCTTTTCTATATATCCAGTTTGAGAGAATTTGGTTTCCAACTTTCACTCCTTATTCTATTTTGTCAATTCCTTATTTCTCATTACCTGTTATATTATTGTTTTTGAGTTATGTAAGGAAAAGTTAGATATTGATAAATTGCCTGGCGCTGAAAGGGTTAACTATAACATGTTGAAATTCTACTACAGGGGATCCTGCAACTTACTCATAAAAATCATTAACACTAAAGATTTGGACAAAGAATCACGGAAATTAAGAGTACCTATTTTGCAAGACCAAGAACATAAAATGAGTACATGCAAGTTAAATAACCTTAACCCTACAAGCCTCAAGGGGGAAGGGGGTCGAACGGACCCTCCCCCCCCCATCCTTGATTTGTTTGGTCTCAAATCTGAACCTTGACCAATTGCCAAGCGCTTTGGCACAACTGTTCCTTGATAATGAATACATGTTTTGACATTAATCAGGAAGTCACGAAAGTTGGATTTTTTAAAACTCTTGTAGATATTTTTCTAAAAATTGAAAAATAATCGTTACTTTT
>JAOCPT020300623.1:0-13547 GCA_026546935.2 Palythoa grandiflora | reverse complement strand
AAACTGGAAATGAGTTGAAATAATTATCATGGAATTTTGAGACCTCATCAGGGAAAAATCAGGGAAAAATCAGGGAAAAATCAGGGAATTTTGTTTTCTTGAAATGCTGGGAACCCTGTAAAACAGTTTTGGATACTTGATTTCATTTATAACAATATTCTTCAGTTCAAAATGCGTATACTTTGTCGCCTTTCCATTCAGCTCCTTGTTTAATAAAAATAAACAGTATTTTAAAAAAACGCCGCCCTCGAATAAGCGCCGCACCCAAATCATTAAAAATTTAATAAACGCCATAGCGAAATTTCCAAGCAGGCCAGTGTTTAATCAGTACAGTAACGGAAACCATGATAAGAAGCCCAGGGGCTCATATATGTTCAAAGAGCCTACTTGTCTTAGATTTATTTGGCTGGGGAAGGAAGGGAGGTCTTAAATAACAAATAATTTTTGAAATTTTAAAATTTGTCAAATAGACTTTATTCTCCGTCTGTATGTTAAAGGAGTGAAAGGGCAGAGGTTTGATTGATTTAAATGTATACATTTTGAGGGGGGGGGGGGGAAGTAATACACGAATTGCGTTTAGTATTTATGGTTTTGTGTTTGAAAAAACTAAAAAAACGGTTATTTCTAGGAGGGAACTAAATATACAAGATTTACATTTTGTAACTTTTCACTGTCTGCATTTGTTTTTCTGCCTATTATTTCGCAGTTAGTTTTTCTGCACCGATTATTGATCGTTTTTCTCATTCTAACGCGTTCTGTACTTGGTTGCAGTAACAATTGCAGAGGATCTTGAGCTGCCCTGGGGAGATACAGTTCGTTTGGGGCCAATGAAAGAAAGCAACCTGAACTTTCAATCCATGCCAATTGGTTACAACGCATACGGACAGAGTACCTAAGTAGTATAGTATGCACTGAGTTAGCCCCCATTTCTGCAGAAAAGTTGTTTATAATTTCTATAGTTTTCGAACTGGGAAACGTCAACACTGCTTGGCTCTACTATTTATAGTGTTTGACTCGAATTAAAACTAGAAACATTACGCGTGATGGCGCAATCCTCAATCAACACAAAAGAATAATTGGGCAAGTTTGGGCAAGCCATTCAAGAACAAAAGAATCCTTATTTTTATTCATGAGAGATGACATGGCACATATTTTAGGGGTGATGTCATAATTTATACATTTATTTAAAACGAATGACATCATCCTACCATAATTTATGCAAGCAGCGCAATAGCACGCAAAAATACGGCTAATTCGGTGCATACTATATTACTAACTTGGGCAACCCTAGTAGTACCTCTTGAATGCTCTTAAACCTCGTTCGTCGTTCTCGATAAAAGAAAGTATCCATCCATAAGCACTGATTTGTTTATTCACAGGTCTCTCCTTCAGCCAGCCTTAAGAAGCTCTCAAACACGTACTATTATCCATGGTTCTTTAGAACCATATCACCTTTGATTGAATCGGCAAAGACGTTTGTTGCCCTAGCAAGACACTTTAGCTGGACTCGTGTGGGCATTGTGTACTATGGCCGCGATTGGGACGGTGAGGTGAGACTTAGACTAGAAACAATCATTTGCAATTAAACCTGACTTATTCTATCTCTACTACTGACTGACATATTAGTTATTCAAAAATCTCTAATTGGATACTTTGGGAGACACTACCCGTCACTTGAATGCAAAGTGGCATTTCCCACGGTATCCCACGACAAAACTAATTGAAAACAAATTTATTCTCTGCCTTCGCCTCAAAAAGTTTCCATGTTTAGGACATATAGCATGGTGCGTCGCCTCACAAATAGTAAAACGTTGTTGTAAATTGCTTAAAACCTCTTCAAACAGTTTTAGAATGTTTTCCGATCTCAAGCCTTTGAACATTCTTCGTTAAATGCTACTTAAGGGATAGTATCAGCCATCTGATTGGCTGCATTCTTTACGGTACGGAAAATATACATCTTATTAGCCAATTTTGTATGTAATATAGCTGGATATTTTTACGAGCTTTGTAGTATGAAAAAAATGCAAAACCAAATTGTGACTAAGGATATAGTTTCAGCGTTTATTTAGAAATATCGATCTATAACTTAGAAATTTATCTGGCACATTTTAAAACTTCAAAACCTGCTCGGCTGAGTGTCACATTAGTTTAAATAATACAAAAGCGATAACTTGGAGATGTTAATTTTAGGAAGAAGTTTTGTCTCATTTCTCTCATTTGTTTTTGGCACACATGCAGTCAGCTTTTGCTCTGAAGCAAGAGTGCGTTCGTAATAACATCACAGTTGCTATTTTTGCAAGTTACGTCACTGATCCGTCTGGTGTGCTGAAAAACCTCAAGGTAAGTACAGATTTATTTTTTTTTATCAACCCTAACGTAACATACTCAAATCCTGGTTCAATCAGAAATTAATTTTTAATTTTTGGCTGTTAAATGTTGTTACATTGTGAGCTGCTCTCAATTTAATACAATAACTGTGATCGTATATAGAGAACATAGTGCTAAAGTTATGAGACAATGTTAAAATTTAACGAACAACAACACGTCACAATTAAGTAGATGCATGTTTTAAACATTTAAACCCAAAAATTTATGTATACTATACATAAACATTATAACATTAATTATATAAAATTGACTTGGGGCTCGGGGATGCATGCTATAAAAGACCTAGTAGTATTATCAAATAATATTCTTTCCACATTGTTTACAGGAACTAGATGTCAGAATCGTGTTTGCTTACTTAGCGAGGACAACTGGTTTCATGTGCGAGGTAAGTTAATATAACATTAACCAGGTAAATCTCGGGAGCCCAAGATGTCCAAGGTCTCGAATGATAGAAACTTTTCTTTGCTTAAAGACTCTTTAATCTTTCTTTAGGTACAATTCAAACCAGGTCGTTTCAAATGTGCCTACCACTGAACATGCACGTTTTTGAGAAATTTATGTTTTGATAGTCTAATTTTGCAGCTCGGAAATTCCTATGAAAGATATGTTTTGATGTCTCAAAGCACATTTATTAACTCATCACCTTGTGGATACGATATTGACATTAGCGCTTAACCAGCCAGGACATAATTATACCCGAAGTTCCATCTATAAGAACCAAGTTATGTGTTTCGGCTACCCATGTAAGCATTTGTTACTCAGTGGGTAGCGCATCTGACCGGTAATCAGAGGGTCGTGGGTTCGATTAAAGTCAGTGACTCAGCTCCCCATGTGAGTCTCTGTAGCTCAGTGGGTAGAGTATCTGACTGGTAATCAGATGGTCATGGGTTCAATTCCCATCAGTGACTCAGCTCCCCATGCGAGTGTCTGTAGCTCAGTGAGTAGAGCATCTGACCGGTAATAAGAGGGTCGTGGGTTCGATTCCCGTCAGTGACTCAGCTCCCCATGTGAGTCTCTTTAGCTCAGTGGGTAGCGCATCTAACCTGTAATCAGAGGGTCGTTGGTTCGATTCCCGTCAGTGACTCAGCTCCCCATGTGAGTCTCTGTAGCTCAGTGGGTAGCGCATCTAACCTGTAATCAGAGGGTTGTGGGTTCGATTCCCGTCAGTGACCCAGCTCCCTATGTGAGTCTCTGTAGCTCAGTGGGTAGCGCATCTGACCGGTAATCAGAGGATCGTGGGTTCGATTCCCATCAGTGACTCAGCTCCTCATGCGAGTCTTTGTAGCTCAGTGAGTAGAGCATCTGACCGGTAATCAGAGGGTCACGCGTTTTTTCAGTGACTCAGCTCCCCATGTGAGTGTCTGTAGCTCAGTGAGTAGAGAATCTGACCGGTAATAAGAGGGTCGTTGGCTCGATTCCCGTCAGTGACTCAGCTCCCCATGTGAGTCTCTGTAGCTCAGCGGGTAGAGCATCTGACCTGTAATCAGAGGGTCGTGGGTTCGATTCCCGTCAGTGACTCAGCTCCCCATGTGAGACTCTGTTGCTGAGTGGGTAGAGCATCTAACTGGTAATCAGAGGGTCATGGGTTCAATTCCCATCAGTGACTCCGCTCCCCGTGTGAGTCTCTATAGCTCAGTGGGTAGAGCATCTGACCTGTAATCAGAGGATTATGGGTTTGATTTCCGTTAGCGACTTAGAAAATATTCTTCAAAGAAAAAGAAGCTCGAGACATTAAAACATATCTTTCATAAAAATTTTTGAATAATTATCTAACAGGTATATCGCAACGGCTTGAACACAAGGAAAATAGTGTGGATCATTCAAACACAAGATTCACATCCATGGTGGAATCGAACTTTCAGGAGAGTTCCTTGCACTCCCAGTCAGGTTTATCAGGGAGCAAAAGACGCTTTAACCATCTCTAATATTTTTGTTTCATCAAGTGGGAACAAAACTGTATCAGGACTGGTAAGCTGATGATGTCTGGTTTTCTTGTATCTTGTTTGATTAATGAAAAAATATATTCTAGTACTGAAGCTGGCATCCAAAAACCAAAAAAGCTTAAAGAAGAATTTATGCCTGAAAGAGTCGTTGTTTTTGGTGCAATGGTAAGATCTCTACCTTACAGGCACAAGGCTCTGCATTGAACATTTGTGTGACCTTCATTCCACCAAAGCTGACTCAGTTTTCCATCTGTACGAGGTCGGTAAAATGGTTAGCAGTTTCTGTTAGGGGCTAAGCTGCGACGGATTAGTGTCCCGTCCAGTGGGTGTCAGTGACTCTCATTCGCTCAACATTACATAAATTGGTGATAAGAACATGCATTGGGAAGTTAAGCTTTTGAAAGTGCCTGGAAGCACACTTAAGATTCCTGTGCTTACAGTAATTTCGTCTTTTTTACCTTTGATGTTTCCAGACGTTCAAAGCGTTGTATAATAAGATAATCTATATTCATACATGCATACTTACGAAATAATTCACCTTGTCATGTCTTAGTTATTGTTTTTTTTCATGTAAGACACCACAGGAATTCTCAAAATCGTTCCTGAAACGCGTTAAGTCAAAAGGAATCCGGGACACATTGTATAAAGGATTTGCTTTTGATGCAGCGTGGCTGGTTGCCTTAGCACTGAATCAATCCATCCGGCATCTGGCGACAGTCATGGGAGAAAACGTGTCACTGGATTCGGTGCCATTTGGAAATAAAAGTTTCAATACCTTGCTTAAAAAGATGATCTTAAAAACAAAGTTCTTGGGAATAACGGTAAGTTTGGAGTTACTTTACTATTTGCTTAACTTTCATAAACTAATAAGAATAGTTTTACCTTCTAAAAGCCGAAATCGATACATTTTATTGTGCGGAAAATCTCCATGTATCGCATGTGGCACAAGCAAGCGAAGATATTCTACTTTACTTTGTTGTTCCTGTTTAATTACCAACAGATTCCGTCGTTTTTTAACTTATATTGATTCAGCCCTGTTGTACTGTACAACAGCCGACTTACATGGGTGCGTTGAGCTTCTTTCTTTATAATATAACTGATCAACCACATGCGTGCATGTGGTAAAATCCATCGTTACCATAGTTTAAGTTACTCTGTGGAAGTCTAAATTGGACATGACGCCGGCTAAAGGATAGCTATCATCATTTACTGAACAGCTCTGAGGAGTCTAGCAGGGCTAGGGAACACAGTCTTCTGCATTGTGATGTGGCTTGAGGCCAACGTGGATATCTTCCAAATATTTCAAAAGCCAATATTTCAATTCCAATATTATTGTTTATGTCATTATTAATTACAAAAACTAGCTGAATAACTAGACGTTTCGTTGTCGTCTGGACAACATCATCAGGTCCTTGTGATCTAAAGAAAAACGAACAACACTTAGTTATGCGTTTTTTCTTTTATATCACAAAGACCTGATATAATGTTGTTGTACTGCTACTACTACTACTACTACTACTACCACTACCACTACCACTACCACTACCACTACCACTACTACCACTACTACCACTACTACTACTACTACTACTACTACTACTACTACTACAGCTACTGTTACTACTACTTCTACTACTACTACTACTACTACTATTACTACTACTACTACTACTACTACTACTACTACTACTACTACTACTATTACTACTACTGCTACTACTACTATTATTAATATTATTTCAGGGAAAGGTGAAGTTAAACGGTAAAGGAGATAGAGTAGGACTATTTGATGTCGGACAGGTTCAAGGTCAGTAAATTCACCATTAAAGGAACATAATTTCTGTCTTATTACGTGGTTTGGACTTAACAACCACACATTATTTTTGTGAAACTTGTTGAGGTTTATCTGATACCATGTAAAGTTTGCTTACCACATCCTGTAGTGTAATGACTGCGACCGGGTTCGATTCCCATCAGTGACTCAGCTCCCCATGTGAGTCTCTATAGCTCAGTGAGTAGAGCATCTTACCAGTAATCAGAAGGTTGCGGGTTCGATTCCCGACAGTTACTCGGCTCCCCATATGAGTCTCTATAACTTCCAAACTAATTTTGCAATGCGTAAGGAACGCAATGAATCATGGGGCAGGGAGTCGTCATATTGATTATGTACTATGTTGCATAATTCAACCTAGCCTATCCGTGAGCTGTGTTTCTCTGGGACTGACTGAAGAAAATGTTTGATTGAATGTTCTAATATACTGATTGACAAACAATACCGATCAATTAATCGATTCGATTGTTAGTTAATGGCTAGGTTCAATCGACTGAGTAGCCAACCTTATAATCGAGAGAAATAAACAATCATTTCTTTTCTAGGAAACTCGCTGGTTAAGATATGCCAACATGATGTTCACAAGTCAAACCTGGATTGCAAGGAGACATCCAGATTCTACTGGAAAGGTAAAATCGAAAAAAAATTGAATGACAGATCGACATAGAAACACGAAACATTTTGACAAAACATAGTAAAAAGCTTCTGGTCTATTGATATTTATTTACTTAAAACTGTATACTGTTATCAAATTTTACTTTTGTTTCATGATATTTATTGTTCTAACCGCGGAAAGCTCTCCAGCCCAGGTCATCAGGAGAAAGGAAATGGAATTTATAACCCCCTTCTGAGGCCTGAATCTGAGAAGGAGAGCGTAATGAAACATTAGGTTATAAATGTGTGGTGTAGAACCAACCAGGAAAGCATTTTACTTAAGCTTCAACATAACTGCTTTGCCTTTCTCCCAAACCTTACATATTCTTCTTATTATTATGATTATCATAAATTCACTATTATTTTTAATATTATCATTACTATTATTATTATTATTATCATTATTGTTCAGAGTGCTACCATTGTTATAATAAAACACAACTGTCGCTAATGAAATACATTTTCCTAACTTCAGGTGGAAAACCGCCAGTCGACAGGATAAGAACAGTGATCAAGATACAAAATATTTCATTCAACACATTCTTGATTGTCAGTTGTTTGTCGGCGTTCGGAATCTGTCTTTCATTTGGATTTTTAGTTTTTAATATCGCATGTAGAGAGAAAACGTAAGTGTGACTATATATACATTTTTTGTCTCAATGGATAAAGTTTTAGGCTAGCATTACAAAGTAATTATAATGCATTCTTGGATAGAATGTCAAAAAGGAGAGAAGCTGGAGCAGTGTTACCGTGTATGTGATAGTCTGGTTTGATAAAATTGTTCTTTTTACTTCCGATCCAATTACAAAGCGTTATCACCAACCCCATCTCCATGACTATGAACGTGAATATGACCACGATCTCCATGACTATGAACGTGAATATGACCACGACCACAACCACGACCATGACAATGACCATGATCGTCATCGTGCTAATCATCATCATCATCATCATCATCATCACTACCATCATCAGACATCATCATCATCATCAGACATCATCATCATCATCATCATCATCATCATCATCATCAGACATCATCGCCACCATCATCAGACATCATCATCATCATCAGACATCATCACCACCATCATCAGACACCATCATTATCATCATCAGACATCATCATTATCATCGCTTAAATTACCCCGTACCATAAAAGCTGATATTTTACAAGAACATAAACGATTTCATTGCAAAACGCATAATCTTTTTAAGGAAATTCGTGGTTGGTATCTTATAATCCAGAGGCAAAAAAGTTGAAATATTCTTACTACGAATTAAGCTGCTAATGTGTGAATGTTTGAACAGCCAAACAGTTTACAGTAGTTAAAGTTTTGACCCATGAGAGGTTGCTACCACAAGCGTACTATGACTATATAAGATGTATATCTTGGACCTGCACGTGCACGTTATGTCTTCTTTATTTACAATAATTTATAATTACCAACTAGAATTATCAAGATGTCCAGCCCTAACCTAAACAACCTGATTATACTGGGGTGCATAACGGCGTATGCTTCAGTTATCCTGTATGTCTTTGGTGGACAAATGTTGACATCTTGGGTTTGCAAGGTAAGTTGAGAGCGCAGTTTAAGTAACTACGAATACAAAACCGAGATAATGAGTACGATTACAACCTGACAGTGTGCCGGAAACTGGATTGTGTTAGATCTGCATCTATTGAATACATTAAAAGTATATAAAGAATTTTTACTGTTCTGTTGTGCCGGATCCTTTTGTTTGTACTTTCAGTCATTGTTCTCTTTGATAGGATATTAAATCTAACTGTAAACTGTTTCTATCGACTATTTTCGACTGATCAAAGATAACGTTTTCAAGTTTCTTCCTCCATATTTTCTTACATATTATTATTGGTTTCAATTTATATTGTGGGACCGATACTGATTGATTCTCTTCGAGGGCCCTAGCATCTATAGCTACTTTCTCCATCGGTAAGGTAGCAAATCTAGACTATCTGCCTAGACTATTTGCTATGTCCTCCTCCTTATTATCAATACCACTCATTGAAGATAGCGTTTGTCTTCGGTTTTTATGGCGCTAAGAGGATGAGAGTCTTTCAGCCCTCCAGATGGGACACCATACAGTCTATGGGAGGTTAAACCCCAGCAGACCCAGTATTCCTTCACACATGCAGCTAAATTGCTGGATCAATTTTGTTAACATGTCTTGAGCTGGCTCATGTACACGACACATTGGTCAACCCCTTCTCCCAGTCATCATCTACATGATCATCATGATCATTATTAACGTTATCAATAGCAGTAGTCATTTGTATTCAGTGATTGTAGTACAATCATTTATCCTGCAGTCTCGAGCAATTCTTTTGAGTCTTGCATTCACACTGGCGTTTGGATCAATGTTCTCAAAGACTTGGCGAGTTCACCGTTTAACCAGACAAGGACTTGGCCTGAAAAAGAAAATGGTAAGAGCCACAGTTTTAGGTTGTAACTTTCATAGCCAAAGCAATGCAAAGACATGACACAAAGTGTAATCAAATTATACCGCTCAAATGTACAACATGCTGCTGTTCATTAAAGCCTGGTTTCCATATAATCGTCCAGATCGTCTCATTCGTCCCAATCGGTTAAAAACGTGTTCAGACGATCCAGGCAATTATATGGAAATGCTCGGAAATGACCAAAGGCGATCCAAACGATCGGGACGATCGCGATCGTCCGGATCGCCAGTAGTTCTATCCGGGCGATCGGGGCGATCGAGATTTTTTGGAAGTGATCAAATTACTTGCATGACCGCGCAATTGGAACGATTGGGGCGATCGAAACTATCCAGTAGTTTCCTTATAATCGCTCCAATCGCCCCAGTCGCCCCAATCGTCTCGTCAATTTTCAGGACCATTGGGACGATCCGGACGATTATATGGAAACCAGGCTTTACTGTACGGGCGCACAAAAACGTGGAATCTATTTGTTTTATATAATAAAAAATTTAATATTTTTATAATGATGACGTCAATCGTGCGCCTGTCCTCTAATAGATCATAGGCGAGAACCAATCAAAATGGGAGAATAACTTGGGTTATTATATAACATTATATGAAAAAACCAAACGGCGCTCTCAAAACTGCACCGCAGCGCACTGACAAAGTTTTCAGATCGCCTTTCTCAAAACCCATATCAAGTATTGAGCAGTATTCGTTCCTAAAAGCAAAAATGGAAAGAATCAATTTTGATTGTTAAACGAAGAACCTACTCCTTAATTCCATCCAACAAGGATTACCTGAAGCGACTGATAGAGAAAACTGAGAAGTTGATCAAATGGATGCACTGACTTACTTCCTAAATTCATCCGCAATCTATGCTTAAGAGGAAACGTTTCACTATCTGTATACCTAACCTCTGTACAATAAACAAACGAAAATGAACGCGCCAGAGCATTTAGGAATGCACACAAATATGTCCTTAAAAATATATCAATTGTAAATTAGGGCCTGCTTATATGAGCGACGTTGAACCTCCAGCCCGGTTCAATCTGGAAAGCGGATGAACCAGTCACCATACCAAGTCTTGTTGCTGTTTACATACAGAGGTTCAAATCTGCAATCTGCCTCGGGTAGGAGATTAAACCCAGAGGCCGATTTAACCTAGACGGATATTTTCAGGGGGGGATGGGGGGGGTGGCAGTGGGGTCCAAATTACCACTCCCTCCCTCCCCTTATAAGTATTTGTGATGACTTTGGCTAGGTAGCTAAAGCTAAATTCTTTCACTAGCCTAAGTGGCCCACTGGAGCTGGCGCTTTATATCTCCAGTTTCTGAAGTGTTTTAAGCGGATAAGAGTCACTAACTCCCCCTAGCGGGACACTAATCCAACATAGGTTAACCCCCAGCAGAAGCTGGTATTCATTTTACGGACCTCGGGAGGATGGAAAGCTGAGTCAACTTTGGTGGAAAACATGGACACACAAATGTTCAACACTCGGCTGCTGAACCGGGGGTTGAACCTGGGACCTTGTGGTTAGAAGGTAGAGATCTTACAGCTGCACTAACCACGTTTAATAGTTACCAAAGAGAACATTATATCAAACTCCAACATACAATACCTTTATAGAAACAGTAGTAAAGTTTGTAAGATGGATCTAAGAAAGGATGCGCTCCAGCCACAAAGTTCTTCTCTATAAAAGCTTGCCGTTGGTACTGTAAATACTCGACCCAGGCCTCCATCCATTTCACCGTCTGACAAAGTCTGGAGTTGTAAGCAAGAAGGAAGAAAGGTTTTTCTGTAGGAAGCTGGATTGGTTGTGTCTTGTCACCGTCAACTCTACAGCAATAATAAATCCTCATTGTTTTCATGTATATTCCAGCAGGAAGAACACCCTTTATAGGCCCAACCGAACCTTTCCAGTGAATGTAGCCTTGTTTCATTCCTCTGGGGCAGCTTAAATTTCGTTGCAAGTCCAAATACATGTAAACACAGTACTGTCCTAAAATGTCCATGTAATATATTAGTATTAAATTAAAAAAAAAAAACATAAAATACCGATGATCAAAAACGAATATTCTTAAACCATAACAGCTGGATATAAAACACTTAAAAATCAGTTTTCGATAGCGACTGCTACTCTGTTCAGGCAAGCTTTATAGTTTTGAAAGAAAGAGTCAGGGGTTCCTCCGTGAATTATTTATATTTCAAATATCAAGTGTTATCAGTTAAAAAAAAAATATTTACGCTTTTATGATTCCTTGGAGCTGGAAGCCCGCAATGAAGCCATGCATTGGGTGGTATGGGACAAGCTATCGAATCGCGATTCTCGTGGAGGCACTAAAAAAAGAAACGACGAAGTTGGAAGGAAACCATTGATAGTGTTTGTTCTATATTCGTTCACACACTCACTCACTCACTCACGCACTTCCCGCCATGCCCACTGGCACATACGGCAGCAACAAAGGACTTCCACCCTTGCACGACCTTGGCCAAATTTTGGAAGGTATACCAACTGTCGTTTAAACCCATTATCTTCGTCTCAGTAGTGCATCGTCGGGTATTCTTCGACCTACCACGTTTGCGTCTGCCTTCGGGTGTCTAGTGAAGTGCCATCTTAGTGATAAAGGTATCCTCCTTTCTGATGATGTGTCGAATCCACCCTAATTTTCTCCGTATGATGATGATACTCACGCTCTCCTGTTTGCAGCGTGTAATCATATCCTTGTTAATAATGATTTAAGGCAAAAAGATGCGAAGGAGCCTTTTGTTAGGTTTTTGGTATGGATGGTTGACAGCTTTCTCAGATCACTCTGATCTGTACACAAAAGGCTACACAGAACACAACTCTGGTACATTCCGGGCTAGTGTACGTACCATATTGTGATGCCCGTCATATATTGTTAAGTAACCGGCGCTGCACTGTCAGCTCGTTACCGCGTTAGTTAAACCTCTATCCTAGGAGTCGAAGAGAAGCTGGATCACCACGAGAACAGAGGTAACATGACTCAAGGCTCTGGCAATAATGACTTCTGCTTACGATGGTTTTTCGATAATTGAAATTGCTTATGGTTATTGTCGCGTTCCCAGTACAGCTGACACGGGGTGTAGTGTGTTGGAGTTCGAGAAGTTAAACCACCGTGATGCTTGTAATTGGACAGCAATTCTTTATTGGCTAGGTCGACCAACTACTTTACAACACGTGCGGTGAAAACTATGAAAAAATGTGCGTTTGCTCTGTTAAAAAATGAACTATCTATCTATGGCTGAAAATCGTGTATCAAGCGAGGACTAAATAATCGACTGGTGTAACTTACATCTGATCTTGACTCCGGGCTAAAAAGAACTTGGAAAAACTCCGTTAAACTCCAGTGAACCTCCGAGTAAGCTCTAGTTACTCTCTTCGCCCCGAATGCAACTCCAAATCTTAGTACACGGGTCGGAATGAAACTATTTCTAAAGCTGATTCATGCTTTGGCAGTGACGCACAGGAAAACAACTAAAACCGCACTTTCTCTTTTAGAATTGATTATACAGTGGTTATTGTACGTTAGTTAATTATATTTCGATTACAAAATAACAAGGTTTTTATGTCCTTCTCAAAGTTTTTTTAATGAGTTCTTTGCATAAATTGACGTTAAACGTAACAGCTTGGGTCCCACTCCTTGGGTAAGACAGCACCGCCCGTACTTTAGGGAAGAGCTTGGGTCCCACACCTTCGGCTAAAACAGCACCGGCCGCACTTTAGGGAAAAGCTTGGGTCCTACACCTTGGGCTAAAATAGCAACGGCCGTACTTTAGTGAAGAGCTTGGATGCCACACCTTGGGCTAAAACAGCACCGGTCGTACTTTAGGGAAGAGCTTGGGACCCACACCTTGGGCTAAAATAGCAACGGCCGCACTTTAGTGAAGAGCTTGGGTCCCACACCTTGTGCCAAAACAGCACAGGTCGTACTTTAGGGAAGAGCTTGGGCCCTACACCTTGGGCTAAAACAGCACTCGTCGTACTTTAGTGAAGAGCTTGGTTGCCACACCTGGGCTAAAACAGCACCGGCCGTACTTTATTAAAGAGCTTGGGTCCCACACCTTGGGCTAAAACAGCACCGGCCGTACTTTATTGAAGAGCTTGGGTCCCACACCTTGGGCTAAAACAGCACCGCCCGTACTTTATTGAAGAGCTTGGGTCCTACACCTTGGGCTAAAACAGCACCGGCCGTACTTTAATGAAATACTTGGGTCCTACACCTTGGGCTAAAATAGCACCGGC
>JAOCPT020299760.1:0-13547 GCA_026546935.2 Palythoa grandiflora | reverse complement strand
AGTTCCACGCGACATTTCATTCAAGTTTAAATTCCTGGGACAGTTAACTTTCGCCTTTCAAAATATTTTTGGTAATGAGGTCATTGCCCATGTTATTCATGTCGCAAAAATGTCATGAAAAAGACACGAAAGAAAGTTCAACTCAAGGAAAATTGAGCATGGTTTATTGCCTTGACATTCGCACCTTCTCTGGTGAATAAAGGAGAATACTTTGGAACGATAACAACCAATTGTGTTTTCATGAACTCCGATAAATTAAAATCTCTAATTTTGTTTCAGCTTTGACGTCAGGGGTACGCTGATTGGTTAACGTTTCGTCAACTACATACAAACTTATGCTTTCTTTTTTTTATGTTTCCTGCAGTCTTCGTTCAGGAGCTTCCCTTTTAAACGTCGCCACAGATTGTGAATTAAGTTCTTTAAATTTTCTGTTAGGACCTTTTTTGTGACTCTGACGTTAATACAGTTTAAGTTCGTCATGAATTTTAGCCGCCTTCCGTGGAACAACTCCACCAGTGCCTCAGCGACTAATATTTCTACCAAAGGAACTGTCCTGGTCGTTATTGAGTCGTTATTCTTCCTCGTCTTCAATATCGCGGCCCTTGTTGGTAACCTGCTGGTCTGTATGGCGTTTTACAGAAACCCATCGCTTCGTACAGTCACCAACAATCTCATCTTATCTCTGGCCCTCACGGATCTACTCGCGGCAGTGTTTGTCATGCCCGTCTACACCGCTGGGTCGTTTGCAAACAGGTGGATTGCAGAAGACGTTGGCTTGACTTTGGCATTTCATATTTATTGCATTGCTGCCGGAACTTCATTACTAACTGTGATGCTGTTGGCAATCAACAGATATTTCCGAGTTGTGAGACCCGATTGGTACAGGAAGATTTATTCCGAGAAAAGTTCTGCGGTCATGGCGGCTACTTCGTGGATCGTAACAGCTCTCTTGACACTTATTGGCTATCCTTCTCTTGGTGTTTATTTTGAAAAGAACGAACTCAATCCTACATCTCCAATAGTAGCTTTTTCAAACAAAATTGCTTTCATTTATTACAACATTGTCTTCACCTTTTATTTTATAGTTCCTAGTTTAGTTATAGTTTTTTGTTACGTGAAGATTTATCAAACCATTCGTCAACACAACACGGCCGCAGCTCCAACTTCACAAGAAGGAAACTCTTCCTATGGCGTGGGGGAAGCAAGGATCACCAGATTACTAACTGTAGTAGTTGTTGGTTTTTATCTTTGTTGGATGCCAGCTTTTTTTGCAACTATTATGGAAGTTACAAAATCGTTAAAACGTGAAAGCAAATATATTGCTTTTTATAGAGACTTTCCCATTCTTGCCAGTAGTGTCATTAACCCAATTGTTTATGGAGTAATGAATGCATCGTTTCGATCTGAATTTCGTAAAATAATTTGCTGTCGATAGTGTTCAAAACGTCGACGATTGCAACGTGGTGACCGGTTCACTGGTTTAGCATTTTAAGCCATTCGTTTTAGTATAATGTCCTATATACAAAAAACTAAACAGGAACTGTTTCCTTTGTTATAAATCAAGCTGTTGTGACAAACTCTGTCCAGTAATTTTAACTACAAAGTTTGTTTATTGATGAAATTAGTTTATTGTTGACATTTTTCAAAAAAGAAAGCGCAGTTAATAAAGAAAACAATACCATATGGAAACCACTTCTGAAATTAATTTTACGTTGTACAGTCGTTTTCTACACCATGTCGATGATCAAATGTTTAAGTTGAAATTTGGACCAAGGAAAGTCTATTAAAATCTTATTTGCCATTTGTCTTTTCAACAAATTTTACTAAGTGCAGGGGTGTAAGGAGGGTTCAAAAACCGCGCAAGAAACAAACTCAAAGAATAACTCGGAACAAAACTGAACTAAAAAACTGCAAAAATGAATCGTAGTTCATCAAGTTTAGGGTACATTGCACCCCGTATGGTGTTTTATAACTGTAATATCACTGTATAAAATATAAATTTCCGAAAAACCGTAAAAAAAAAAAACAGTAGTAAACCACATTATCACAAACCTTACACCCTCTCCTTTCTCAATGAATAAAGATTTTACAGAAAATATATAAATGTATAAAGTAAGTTCTTGATTACGTATGAGTAATAAAGTGAAGAGGGAAAACCAATGAAGTAAATTCGTCCGTTTCTTGCAGCAATTTATGTTCTTAAATTCGAATACTGGGTTGCGGCTTTTACAATCTTATTTGCCTAAGAGAACGTATAAACTTTATCCATTTACAAGCCATTGTTGTCTTCGGTTTCTGTAGTGTGAAACAAATGAGAGACATTGACTTCCCCTGGACGGGACACCATGCCAACGCAGGTTAGCTCCCAGCAGAAGCTAAGACAACTTTGGCGGAAAAGAATATCACAAAAAAATTCAACACTCGGATGAACCGGGGTTTTGAACCCAGGACCTTGTGGTTGGAAGGCAGACATCTTTCCACTGTGCCAAACACGCTGCCATTTCTTTAACGTGGTTTAGTCTTATTGTCAAATGCGGTTTTATTTGATGTAAAAACTCTCTCCAGCAACTTCCTTTTTTACAACAGCAAGCATCGTCTTTAAATAAACAAAAAAATGTTTGTAATTACAGACCTTTTCTCCACACTGGAATAACTTAAAAACTTGGAAGAACTGAAACATAAGTAATTTAATGTTTTTAATCATGATGCTAAACGCTCAAAAGAAAAAGCTATTGGTTTTTGTAAAATCTTTACCTATTTTATATTGTTTAGTTTTAACCTATCATCAAGACCCCTTTAGCCAATACTATATTTACTATTGCTGGTATTAACGCTTAAGAGTTATGTCAGGTAAGAACTATGCAGAAGGTTTCGCTTGCCATCTCATTTTAAGGATACTTTCTACCATATTAGTGCTTACTAGGTTTTTGAGCCATAAGACCCGCCTGGTATAATTTGGAGACCCATACTTTGCGGTTAAATTAAAGGAGAGTCAATGAAGACAATGGTATTGAAATGTTCCACAGCATTATGAATCGGAAAAAAATTGAAAATACGCTTTCTTGCATGCTTAATCAGTTATCCGACAAAACAGGAAGATAATAGTAATAACAATACCACTTCTTTCACGCACTCGTAACGGATCAATGTAATATATAATCTGACAACACGCTTTGGATAGAGATTAGACAATCTCTTACCGACAGACATTACGTGCAATCTTGAACGTTCATGAAGAGTCACACCAGAGTATTGATTTGTTAGTTTATTTTAATAAGAGAATTCACACTGTCATATCACGTCTCAACTATCAAGCTACCGGAATAAAAGAAAAGATCCGCTCATCTATTAAAAAAAGAATCATTTTGTTTTAGTTTAAAAATTTGCAAGGAAAAATATATTTCATATTTTGTACCGAGCAAGATTACTGCTATTTTCAGTCATAAATAACTGTTACGTATAGAAAGCCTTTAGGCAAGGCGGCTACAAAGTTTTCATATGATGCACACCTGTTTTTTCTTGTGGTATTGTTTTATCGATTTACATTATGTTTTCTCCTAAAATTACAAAAAGGAGCAACTAAAAAAACTGTATGACGCTCGCACTGAAAAGCTTACTATCCTGTTCTTATACTGATGGTCATTCCATCTGTTTTTATTTCCTTATAAAACCTAACTATTCATTTGTCCAAAGCATGTTAAAAAGATGAACTGCTTGGTTATGGTTCATCATGATATTTTAATTTTGAAACTTTTTGCGTGGAAAAAAGGTTTGCGCGTTGCAATCGGTTGAACATTCGTATTAGAACTTGTAGTTACGGGATGGCGATTCTTTTGTGTGTGTTTGCTTCAGGAAACAATCTAGAAAAACTCGGCAAACTTTTATGAATTTCTTAATTTTTTTGTTGGGGTAATTCTATTTGTGTGTAATTATTGTCTGTAGATCTGCAAACTGACAATTTAGATTTTGTTTTACTAGAATATTTTTATAATTTGGCAAAAAATCTCCAAAAACCGCAAAATGAAATCCCTGCAAACACGTTTTTTTAAAAGATCAACGGCCAGTTGGTTTGATCCTTGTCCTGCTGACAATTGTTTTAACCCTGGGTAAAGCTAATTTTCAAATTATGAATATCTTGGCCTAAAAACTAAGGAACAATATATAATGTTGCATAAAACATTTAAAGGAAAACAGTTGTCAACTCCATATATGTAGCGCCAGTCAGTCCTTTACAAGGATAATGAACACTAAAAACTTAACTTTGGGTTAGCGGTGACCGGATGTTTCCTTGTTAGTCGGGAACTACAAAACAAGCTAGCCGAAAATTGCTTGGCGTCTTTCTTTTATTTTACCGACGCCACTTCAACTGCTTACGAGATGCCTGCTGGTTTCTGCAAGCTGGGAACCAATTAAAAACATCTTCCCTTAGGTTTTACTTTTGATATTATTCATTACAAACAACTGAAATTAAAGAGCGACTGACAAATTCTTCTTCGTTCATGTTGCGAAGAATCGACACGTGTTGTCTCTTCAGACTGGCATTAGCTTTAAGGTCTACTTAATAAACGTTAACTGAATTCTTTAATCAATTGATGTTCATTCATTGTTTGGTTGTTCTGTTATCCCAAAATTTACAAAAATTAATTTCAAAAGAGTTCAGGTTTAGCATGACGACACAGCTTCCGTTTAAATTTTCGACAAATGTCTCAACAGCCAAAGTCAGTACTCCCAAGGGAACCGTCTTCGTTGTTGTTGAGCCCGTCCTCAACATCGCAACTCTTGTTGGTAACCTGCTGGTCTGTATAGCCATGGGCGGCGAGAGCAAAAAATTATAAGGGAGGGGGGGGTACACAATGGAAATTGTAAAACTTCGTTATTAGCTGATCCCCTGATCCCCCCTTCCCTGAAATTTCTATTCAAAAGTTGTTGTTGTTAGCCAGATTATAGCCCCCCTCCCACCAAACAAAATATGACTACGTACATTCACCAGCAACTATCATTGTCCCTTACTGATCTTCTCGTGGCAGTGTTTGTCATGTCTGTCTACACCGCTTCGTCGTTTGCAAACAGGTGGACTACAGGGGACATTGGTTTGATATTCATTACATTGCTGCTAAAAAATTCTTAGTTATTTTGTTGGCTTCGGACTTGCGTTTTATTTTGAGCATTTCAGAACCATTTTTTGGTCATTTCATACTTAAAACTGTCTCATTTAATTCCTTAACAGCCCATATCTCTCCTTAGGAACTGTCTTGATTGGTGTTGTTAAGCTTTGGGTCAGCCGTAACCGGATTTTTCCTGATGTGTTCCTGTTAATTGTGAAGGACAAAACTAACGGCGTCGTTGATCTGTTTAACGAACGCCACTTCGATTGCGTATGAGATACCTGGTTGGTTTTTGCAAGTTGAAAACTATTTTTGTTATTATTCATCACAAACTATAATAAAAGAGTGTTTGGGAAATTCTTGTTAGTACATGTAGCGAAGAATCGACAAGAGCTAGCTGTTCAGTGAGGCGTTAGCTTTTAAGGCTACTTACCGAACGTTAACTGACTTCTTTTAAAATCAACTCATATTTCCTTATTGTTTAGTTGTTCTGTTATTCCGAAGTTAAAAACTTAATTTCAACACACTTCAGTTTTAGCATGAAGATACTGTTTCCATTTAATCTTTCTACAAATGTCTCAACAGCCCAAATCGCTCCCAGGGGAACCGCATTGGTTGTTGTTGAGTCGTTCGACTTCCTCGTCCTCAATATCACAGCTCTTGTTGGTAACCTGCTGGTCAGTATGGCGTTTTACAGAAACCCATCACTACGTACAGTCACCAACATTTTCACCTTATCTCTGGCCCTTACGGCCTCAGCAATCTATGTCTCTCCCAAGGGAGCCGTCTTGGTTGTTGTTGAGTCGTTCGTCTTCCTCGTCCTCAATATCACAGCTCTTGTTGGTAACCTGCTGGTCTGTATGGCGTTTTACAGAAACCCATCATGCATTGCCTCTGGAACGTCGTTACTAACTTTGATGCTGGTGACAATCAACAGATATTTTCGAGTTGTACGACCCGAGTGGTACAGAAAGATTTATTCCAAAAAAAGTTCCTTATTCATGGCGGCTACTGCGTGGATCGTAACAACCCTTTTAATTTTTATTGGTACTTTTTCTCTTGGGATGAAATATGAAATTAACGAGTTTAATCCTACCTCTCCAAGCGTAACACTTCCGAAAAGAATTACTTTCATTTATTACACCATTCTTGTCCATCTTTACGTTACAGTTGCTAGTTTAGTTATCGCTCTCTGTTACGTGAAGATTTATCAAACCGTTCGTAAACACAACATGGCCGCAGATCCATCGTCACAAGAAGGAAACTCTTCCTATGGAGTGGAGGAAGCAAGGATCACCAGATTACTAACTGTAGTAGTTGTTGGATTTTATCTCTGTTGGTTTCCATATATTATTGCAGTTATTTTGGAAGGTACAAAATTGTTGAAAACTGAAAGTGAACGATATCGTGCTTTTTATAGAGGCTTTCCCGTGGTTGCCAGTAGTGTTATTAACCCGATTGCTTATGGAGTAATGAATGCATCGTTTCGATCAGAATTTCTTAAAATTATTCGCTGTCAATAGTTTTAAAACAGTCGATGATTACAGCTTGGTGACCGATTCACTGGTTAAGCTATTTAAAAACACTTTTGTCCTATCAATCGAGACTTGCAACAAACTTTTTTAGAAAACAGGCTGTCAGAGTAATTTCGTTTTAATGACCTTTTTCAACATAATTTAGTTTAAATTATAAGGAAAGACTTTCGAATGAAACAAAATACATTTTGGTAGTTACCACAGTAAATATATTTTGTAAGCAGAATGTGAAGGAAATCAATTTTTGACGCGAAAGTGACCGACCGCCCCTTAAGCTACCGGAATAAAAAAAAAGATGCGCTAATCTATTAAAAGAATTATCATTTTGTTTTCTAAAAAATTTGCAAGGAAAAGTAGATTTCATATTTTATACCAAGCAAGGTCACGGCTATTTTCAGTCGCAAATAACTGTTACGTAGACAGTCTTTAGGCTAGGCGGCTACAAAGTTTTCATATGCTACACATCTGTTGTTTCTTGTTATATTGTTTTATCGATTTATATTATAATGTTTTCTCCTAAAAGTACAAAAAGGAACAACTAAAAAATACTATACGACGCCCGCACTGAAAACTTTACTATGCTGATATTACTGATGGTTATTCTATCTGTTTTCGTTTTCTTTTAAAACCTCAGTCTTCATTTGTCCAAAGCAAGCTAAAAAGATGAACTGCTTGGTTCATCATCATATTTTAATTTTAAAATTTTTTGCACGGAAAAAAAGGTTTTGCGCATTGCCATCGGTTAAGATTTATCACAGGAACTTGTGGTTGCGGTATGGCGATTTGTTTGTGGGTTTGCTTGAGAAAACAGTCTAGAAAAACTTGGTGAAAAGTTTATGAATTTCTTTATTATTTTGTTGGCGTAATTTGTTTGTGTACAATTATTGTCTGTAGAGCTGCAAACTGATGACAATCACAATGATCTGATGGAAGGTGACAGTTTTACTGATACAACTACTATCGTTAGCCATTTAGTCTGAAGTTAATTTTTGAAATGTTAAATATCTGTCATAAACTCTGAAATTTGTGAAATTTCAGGTCTAATTAAAAAATTAAAAGATAAAAAAAAATAGTTTTTGTTTTACTAGCATATTTTTACAATTTGGCCAAAAATCTGCAAAAACCACAAAATAAAAACCCTGCAAACACGTTTTCTTAAAAGGTCAACGACCAGTTGGTTTAATCCTTGTCCAGCTGACAGTTGTTTTAACCCAGGACAAAGCTAAATTTCGAATTATGAATAACTTGGCCTAAAAACTAAGGAAAGATATATAATGTTGCGTAAAACATTTAAAGGAAAACAATTGTCAACTCCATATATTTGTAGCGCCAATCAGTCCTTTACAAGGATAATGAACACTAAAAACTTAACTTTGGGTTAGCGGTGACCGGATTTTGACCGATGTTTCCCTATTAGTCGGGAACTACAAAACAAGCAAGCCGAAAGTTGCTTGGCGTCTTTCTGACGCCACTTCAACTGCTTAAGAGATGCCTGCTGGTTTCTGCAAACTGGGAACCAATTAAAAACATCTTCCCTTAGGTTTTACTTTTAATATTATTCATTACAAAAAAAATAAAAGAGCGACTGACAAATTCTTTTTCGTTCATGTTGCGAAGAATCGACACGTGTTGACTCTTCAGACTGGCATTAGCTTTAAGGGCTACACAGCAAAAAATCAATTTCTTAAGAAAAATTATTTTCTTAATTTAAGAAATTATTTTCTTAATTTAAGAAATTATTTACTTAAAATAAGAAACTATTTCTTAAGAAAAATGTTTTTCTTAATCTAAGTAAATATTTTCTTAAAATAAGAAAGAATAATTAAAAATAAAAATAATTTCTTATATTTTCTTGAAACAAGGAAAGTTTAAAAAGCACGGAAATATATAGAATATCTTATCAATACTTTTTTTTGTGTTATTAGACTTTGCATTCCTTCTGCTAATAAGTTTCTAAATGATTTTGGCCTTGATTTTCCAAGGGATGAGGATTTTCTTATTTCTAGATTATTTTTTCTTAAAATAAGAAAGTTGTTTTCCAATATTTTCAAAACAAGAAATATCTGTAATAACATACGTACTTGAAACAACAAATTTAACATTCATGAGATTAAAGAAATATGCAGAAAGTGTGAAATGCAGAGTTAATAGAAAATAGAAATAGGCCAATAAGCATTGTGGTTAAATTTAAATCATCACCATCTTTTCTAGTACACTCAACTCCCCTGCTGTTGAAATGTTCTTATAAATGAAACACATATTTATATAGTATATAGATAGGTTTTAAACCTTTAAAAATATATATTTAAATGCCTCGGACAAAAATGCTAAATTTAGAAAAATGCAAGTTAAAGTTCAGTCTTTGTATATGTGTCAACAACAACTGGAAATTCTTTTGGTTGAGAAGGTCGGTAAATGCAGGTTCATGCATGGCATAGACACCGTCTCTTAGGCGCTGAACAGATGGAAACTGCCACTACAGGCGTCATTTTAGATGACAAAATAAATTGGAAGTACCAGATATCATTTATCTCCTTTAAACATACCAACCAGCAATGAAATATAGTATTTTTTTTCTTGTAAAGGATAAAATGGAAGTGCGAATAAAGTATTGTTGTTGTTGTTGTTGTTTAGGGGCACACCAGATATCATATCTGGCTGGATAGTGAGATATTCAAGTACTATCTGGTATCATGCAGATGGAGAATAGAAATATTCGGCCAGATATTGGATATTGCTTATATATGGCCCAGACCTTCTTTTCAGTTTAAAAGATGACTCGGTATCATTAAAAATTGGGTTGCTTAAATAACATTTTGATTTGAAATGATCAAAAAGAAGCTTCTGCAATTATTTATTTATTGATGTTTAGACTTGCATGTTTCTTACATATTTCCAAGTATTATTATGAGTAAAATATTGCAAACACCATCACTTTATAATCAGTCAAAATTATCATTTTATCTTAAATGAAAGCCTAAACCTCAATCAACAATATCTAGTCTCCAGTTATAGACATTTCATTTATTGGGCATATCTGATTTGATAACAAATAGCTCCATCCAGTGCAATTGTTTGCTTGATTAGTTAAGTATGACAAACGCAAAACGAAAGAACTGCTGGTAGTTTTAACCGTTCCTCATTCCCTACTTAGCCAGATGCTACAATCCTAAAGAAAGTCCCTTTGCAAGATCTACTTTGAAATTATTTACATGCAAATTAGTCACACTTAAAATTTCAGTGGGTTTTTTCCTTCCATATGCTGTTCCATTAAGTCAACAATATCATACTTCACAGGCACATTGTAGTCTACCAGGCTTTCGTAGGAACAAAGTTTAGTGTCTACATCTGCTACATATTTCACATGGTAAGCCTGGAATCTCTCACCGAAGTACAATGTTTCCAATGGCATGTACTCAAAGTACACATAGTCATTCAAGATCCAAATTTGATGAATTTCTCCAAAAACTGGCAAGGCCCCTTCTTCGTCAACATTGCAAATCATTATACCACCACGCTTAAACTTAGTCCCATGGCATATAACCCAAGCAACCTTGTACAAATGTTGGAGTTTTATGCCTGGTAGTAAGCCAAAGGCATTAAATTTTGTTCTCATGGTTTTTCTTGCATTTTCTGTAGCCATAGACAATGGCCCAAAGTTTTTCTCAGATGCAAAAAGAGGGTGTGTTCGTGCAGCTTCATTAACATCGGCAAAATTACCACATTCTTTTAACTGACATCGCTCCGCTAATGACTTTGCAAGGCTCTTAAAATTTTGCTTTCCAGCTAGCTCTTTAAAGTAGTTGTGGGCTGACTCAAAGGCAAAACATGAATGTCGAATCAGTGGTCCCAGCTGCTTTATCATAGAGGGAAAGTGAATCATGTAATGTTGTTTTGGTAGGATGCTAACATCAGGAAAATGTTCCTTGAAATTCTTTAGGTGTTCACCAATCAATAATTTTAGTAGGTTAATGGTGGATAAGCTGATCACTGGGGAAAAGATAATCTGACACAGTACAATCAGTTCAGTTACAAGGGCATAATAATCATCATCACCTGGAATAACTGTACACAAGATAAATGGTAAAAGTCGGAGGAATAATCTTGCTTGTGCAGCCTTGTATTTTACCTTGTATTTTTCTTCCCCCTGAAACACTGATTCCTTTAAAGGACTTGGCTTGTCTGCAACTTCACTATAGCCATAATTTTGGCTTGCAATTGCAGCATTAAGCTCAACTAATGTGAAATGGCCATTACGAATATAATATGCTAATATGTGACGGAGTTCATATTGCACTACCCCTTCCAGT
The DNA here is from genome assembly GCA_026546935.2 of Palythoa grandiflora. Classification (NCBI taxonomy): domain Eukaryota; kingdom Metazoa; phylum Cnidaria; class Anthozoa; order Zoantharia; family Sphenopidae; genus Palythoa; species Palythoa grandiflora. Next base: position 2,597 of record JAOCPT020299760.1, on the reverse strand, counting down.
AATGTGTGCATTATATCTTGTGGTAGTTGCTTTGTTATATCAAAGTGTTCCAGATCACAAAGAGGGCTGCGATTGTTAATTCCATAAGTAGTTTCCAGGTCACTCCTAAGTTGTTCAGTTGCTGCTTCCTGAATTTCTCTGCATTGTCGGTCATAACTTTCTTTAGTCCTTTGCACAAAGTCCTCTTCATAAAAACAATGTTGCATAGCTTCATAATGGCATTGGCAGTGACGGCATTTTTGAAATGCAAACCCAACACCAATCTTGTATCCTCCCCACTCATGTTGGCCTTCTGTGTCACCAGCACAACTAATGACTTTGCCATAAACAGTTTCCTCTGCACCATTTATGATACATGGAAATCCACTTTCAATTTTATGGATATCTTCAATGAGTGGTCTCAGTATAGCAGGATAACCATATTTTTTAACCAGTTTTGCATTTGCTATAGCCAACAATCGAATAGCACAGTGCTTTCATTAACAATCCTGTCCCTGGAGTCTGTAGCGGTAATTTAGTAACTGATATTTCTGACCATTTTTCACAATTTTGCATCATTCCTTCTAGTAAAGGAATCACAAAAACATATAGTAAAAAAATTAGACGATTTCCCAAACTGTGTGAAAGTAAATTTATAAAAGAAGTTTCTGAAATTGATCTCACAGCGTGTTTCTCAAAAAATTCAAACGTTGACAAAATTTTTTCTTCCTTCTATCGAAAAATAAACAATATTGTTAATAAAGTTGCTCCTCTAAAAAGGCCAAATTCACAAGACATTAAAAAGCTTAATAAGCCGTGGATAACCCAGGGAATTCGAAAGTCCATTAGAATCAAGAACCAGCTATTCATATCTGGCAACAAAGAGCGCTATTTTTACTACAGGAACAAAATAGTTTCTCTCACACGTGCAAGTAAAAGAAATTATTATCAATTCTTTTTCAATGAAAACCTAAGGAATACAAAAAAGACCTGGCAAGCTATTAACTCATTGTTGCACAATAGAAAGAGTAAACATAAACAAATTTCGGCTCTAAAAGATTCTTCTTTTAATAATCGCATCATTAGAGACCCACAAAAGTTACCAAACATTCTTAACACTTTTTTCGCAGGCGTTGGTAAAAAATATGCTAGTCAAATTCCGGAACCAAATACAGATTTTACTGAATACCTCAAAAATACAAATCAATCTCATTCTATGTTTTTCACTCCTGTGACGGCATCTGAAATAGATGAGATAATTCTCTCACTCTCAGATACCAAGGCTTATGGTTTATACTCCTGCCCAATCAACTTTTTAAAAGCATCTAAACACGTTCTTAGTGAACATCTTGCTAAATTGATGAATATGTCTGTGCAAACTGGTCGATATCCCGCTAAACTTAAAATTTCTAAAATTTGTCCTATTTATAAATCAGAGGATGATACAGATCCTAGTAATTACAGACCTATATCACTTCTTTCAGTGTTTAACAAAATATTTGAAAAAACAATGTACACTCGACTGAGTTCTTTCATAGAAAAACATCACATCTTATCGGACATACAATATGGCTTTAAAAAAGGACACTCAACACAGCATGCACTTCTTGATATAATTAGCACAATCCAGCAAAACATGGACAACAAAATATATACTTGCGCTGTTTTTATTGATTTGGCAAAAGCATTTGATACCGTACATCATTCAATTCTCTTAAAAAAACTTTATATCTATGGTGTGAGAGGGTGTGTCTATGATTGGTTTAATTCTTACTTATCTGAGAGAACTCAAACTACCAGTATTAATAACTACATATCAAATAAAGAAGGGATAAAATATGGTGTACCTCAGGGCTCTATATTAGGTCCATTACTCTTTCTTCTCTTTATAAATGATATCAGTGCAGCCTCCAAAGTTTTAAAATTTCACCTTTTTGCGGATGATACAAATATACTTCACTCGAATAAATGTCTTAAAACTCTTGAAAAAGAAATGAATATTGAGCTAGCTAAACTACAAGATTGGTTTATTTCAAATAAACTTACCATTAATATAAAAAAGTCTAATTTTGTACTGTTTCATTCAACTCGAAACAAGCCAAAGCATGTATTAAACATTAAGATATTGGATCATAATAATAATAGGTATATAGCTCTTGAACAAAAAAATTATGTTAAATATCTTGGAATCTTATTAGATTGCACGTTGTCATGGAAACCACATATTGAATATCTAAGTAAAAAAGTAAGTAGAATTGTAGGTATTCTTAGCAGATTAAGACACTTTCTACCAAAAGATATACTAATTAAAATGTATAAATCCCTTCTACAGCCGCTCTTGACTTATGGAATTTGCACCTGGGGACAAGCCTCCAAAAAGCTTATTAACAAATTGCTCGTTCTTCAGAAGCGCGCCCTGAGATCAATATTTTTTGTCTCTTCAACTCAAAGTGCCATACCGTTTTTCATTGAAAATGAAATATTACCAGTAAAGTCTCTTTATTTTTATTCGATAGCTAAATTGATGCATGACGTAAAATATAATAATAGTCCTAGCAATATCAGTAAACTATTTATTCATGTAAGAGATATTCATTCCTATGAAACAAGATCTTCGA
>JAOCPT020299759.1:0-21602 GCA_026546935.2 Palythoa grandiflora | reverse complement strand
CTCACCCCCACCCCTCACCCCCTAGATTTGGATAGCTGTCGGTACGGTTGCCCTTTGAATACAACCTACAGGAGGAGCAGTTTCATGACAAATTCATTGCTAAAAATAATTTCTTCTACTCAGTACTACCGTGATTGGGGCTCTGAGCAGCTAATATGGACGATATTAATGACCAGACGACTGTTATAAGAATGACATTATCTGGAATATCGCCAATGCATGTCCTCTAACTAATGAAATGTGTCACTCCTATCTTGGTATCATCATCATCATCACCACCACCGCCACCACCATCATCATCATCATCGTCATCATCATCATCGTCATCATCATCATCGTCATCATCATCATAATTACCGTATTTCCTCGAATAAACGCCGCAGGGCAGCGTTTATTAAATTTTTCATGATTTGGGTGCGCGTTTATTCGCGTTTATTTAAAATCCTGTTTATTTTTTTAAACAACCAACCGTAACTTTACTTTAAAAATAAAAATGAATTATACTGTTTTTTGTATGGCTGTACCGATCAAGCTTTACAGTTTTAAAACTACAACTTGTTGCGCCTGTAAACACGTAAAAAATCAGATAAATTTGATGTTGCAGATTCTTGTCTATTCCTTTCAAACTTTAAACTTACAGTTTTAAACAACTCCGCTCTGTGCTTGTAAAAAGTGAATATAATAAATTCAATGTTTCAGTTCGTTGTCTGTTCCAGGTTGCGGCGTTTATTCTAGGGCGGTGTTTATCAATATTTTGGCTCTCAGTTGCGGCGTTTATTCGACGACGGCGTTTATTCGAGGAAATACGGTATTGTATCTTTGAACACAGCTGTTGCTGGAATAACAGAGGTATCAGGCCACTTCCCGCAATTAATTATAATGATGATGATAATAATAATAATAATAATAATAATAATAATAATAATAATAATAATAATGATAATAATAATAATAATGATAATAATAATAATAGTTTACACAAATTATGAATTTCACAGGATGGATCTTCTATGCTAAAGTAACCTACCACAGCCAATTATAACTAACTGGGAGGTGATGTTACTAAAGGGGAAAGCTGGAGTAACTGGACAAGGTGCAAAATTAACATTGATTAGCCGGCTATGGCCAGCCAATTTGGTTGTGGGCCAGTAAAAATGTCTCAAAAATATACTTAGCCATTTAAAAATATTTTGCAGACAAGTGTTTAGCACTTCATAATCATATGTTGTTTAACCAATTTTTAAACTTTTTCCTCTGACATTTTGATTCTCAATCCTTGCATATCCATGGCAATAATAATGATCAATTTTCACACAGTTCAGCCTAGTTAGTTTGGAAATGCTTGAAATAGGATCCAAATTAAATAATGAAACTGTAGTTTTCACTATTGTTGCAAAATAAGTTTGGACTTCAGGCTCGTATTGTGACTGCACACATGCAGTCGTTCTGTCTACAGCAGAAACAGTGTTCAAAACAACATGAAAAAATTCCTCATCCACCAATGCAAAAGGTCAAACAGTCTATAAACTGCGGACAATGTGTCCGTAAACACAACTTCTACAGAAATTAATGCTGCAAAAAGTCAAAATGACCTCATCAAAAAAACTGAAGGTTAATGAAAACATTAAGAATCTCATTTGGCTGGCTAAATATAATTTTGGGCCAGTTACATTTTTTCACTGGGCCAGCTAAAATATTTCTTAATTTCACACCTTGCTGGAGCAAAACTCTGGAATCAGATGGAGATCGACAAAACTGTGCTTATAATGCAAAGCCCAAGATTCAATCTTCATGGGGAGAACAAATAACGACCATCACAACAACCTAACTCCTCCATAAGTTTAATTTGTACATAAAATACATAAATATAGGTATTAAAATTGACCCCATCGGAGAGTGAAGTTGGCCCATACTATACTGGTAATCTAACTTCTAATCTTTTCACATGAATATTATAAAATTAGGTCTACAGGAATTTTGTCTTCCAACAAGGCTGTTGTTTAGGTAATGTCAGCTTTTACTTGTAATACAAAATTTTCAAACGTTCTATAATCAAATTCAAACAATCCTTTTGGTTCTCAATACTCACTCAAAGACAAATTCTGATAAGACGTAAAACAGCGCTTGTGTCCTCGATTAAAATCACTATCAAGTGGGAAACACAATTTTGTAAACAAATTTTGGTTATTTTATTTCCAATTAAATGCATATGCACGAATTCAAAAAATGTTACGCCAAATTCTAAATTCGCAGTTCGATCAAAGTTCAAACATCAAGACAAAGCCAAAGGAAAGATGCCCGATATTTTAATGTCAGTAATTTTGAAGTTTAATGCTAATGCTTTTGAAAATCGTTAACGGACTGTACATTAGCTTTTAATTCTGTGACAAAAACTTTAACTTCTAAAACTATTATTATTAATTATCTTTATTTTTCATACCGTTTTTGAAGACGTGCAGGTTCGACATCATGATCAAAACTTTCATAAAATATTGCATAGAAACAACAACATCTTAGGAAGAAGTACATTTATTACAAAAACCATTTTCAGTTTACATGAATTTGACATGGCGATTTCAAAGCTTATAAATGTAAAACTTTCTGAATACATCCGGAGAAATTTTAAAAGTCCCGTGAGTGGAGATTGAACACGTATACAAATTATTCTAAGACACAAAAAAACAGCTGCCAAATTGAAACACAATAGCTATGACGCACAAAAGAATATTACCTCAAATAACAACATACCTTTAATTTCTGCCTTTGGCATTTCTGACGCCTTGACTTTTGCCTTTTTCCCATTGTGGTGGGTTTTCTTCTTCCCCCCTTTCCCAACCACTTCCCACTTTCCAACGTTCGCCATCTTGGTTTTTGAGACGCAATGATCGCAAAGCTCTGTGGGATAGTGCAACCAGTTAGCCACGTGATTTAAGAAACTTACTTGAATTTCCCGCACAAACTCAAAACTGAAACACAGTTATGTACTGTACGATCAAAACCAAAAAAAAAGTTCCAGCGAGATAAAAAACAAAAGACAAAAAAATGTGTTAAGTATATAAAAGGTAAAATTTAAAATAAAGACAAAAATATTCCTGAGTTGGCGACAAAAAATAAGAAAATATATACATAACCGCTTGTAAGAAGCCAGAAATAGTTTCGGCCCAGGCAAAGCTGTGGATTTTCACGCAAGTTCTTGTGTTATTTTGATAGCTCTAATGAAAATAAGGAGGCAAAATTTTTGAAAGAAATATCACTACAACGCAAGAAGTTGCCGTGAAAATCCACAACTTGCCCGGACCGCAACTTGAGCCCAAAATAGATGTCGGTGTTATGGAAAAATCCAGTAAGTTGACTTCTGTTGTAGTGAAAATACCTGCACACAAAGTTTTCTCGCCCGCACTTCCTAACCTTTGGTTATTTCTGGTTAAACATTAGGTGTTTTATATTCATGTGACCTTTTGTTAAGCTGTCATATTGCTGTCCACATTGGATAAATACTGACTAATGTGTATGCTAATGATTTTAAGTTTTGGTAGGCCCGCCAAAGATGTTAAAACTTTTATATTTTTGTGCCGTCCAAACTTAAAACTCTAAAATTTTTGTTAAAAACGTTTTTATTCTGCATTTGAAGTTTTATGCATGTGATTGTTATGGAGAGGAAATGAAAAAAAAGACATTTCCTCATGGACCATTTTTCTGGAAATTCCTATTTTCCACCTGAAGGAAAATTCTAAAGTTATTTATATTTTTATTGATCTGATTCAATGTCTAAAATTGCTTGCCAAAACCGTTTGCAAAAGATCTGCCTAAGCGCTCAGTTATAGGCCGCATTAATGACTATATAATGTTTATGAGAAGACAATAACTAGCTTCTGAAGGGCATATATACATACGGTTTATATGTCGCCGGAGGACATAGAGGATGCAAATGATGCTACGAGGGTACAAATAAATAATTTGCCCACAAAAGACATGCCATATCAATATCATTTACTACACAAAGGCAAAATTGTCCAAAATGGTGAACGTTTTTTGTATAAGTATCAGCACATGCAAATACCTGAATAGACATGAACCGAAGATTATCTAGTCACTATTTACCGAAGAACATTTTGTTTCAGTTCAAAGACACAAAAGTTGAATTTCATAAAACAACTGAAAGCATACATATTAAAATATTGAATTTCTTCCATATTAGAAACCAAAACAAATTTGTGTTATCTCCTGAACTTGATCAAAGAGAAAAGCGACAGCAAGCACCCATAAAAACAAACTCCAGCCAGATTCTGGCCCTGAAATGGTATCCTCGCTACCTTATTGGTTGAACGAGGCAGCACACTGGCTTCGTAGCCAATCAGAATGAGGGCGGTAAATGCATTTTATCATTCAGTTCCGCAAAAAGGAGGAACAAACATAATATGCCGGGCGTAGTGATGCTGTTTGCTGATCGCTCTCTCCGAAGTCAGAGACGGAATAATGACAGCAGCCATTGAGAGATCGGCCCTAATTATGTAAAGTAGCCCCCTTCTTCTGCCACTTCGGGCCCGTTTATAACTTGAAATTACAATCCATGCACAGCTTGTTGCAATTTGAGCCGGGAGTTGATTTTGCAGGCAACGAAAAATTATATTAACATTAGCATTTTTGAAAGTTTAACCAAAAATAAAATGCATTTGAATGTGCGAAAATATTTGGATATTCCCATGATGCAATGGGAAGATTTGTGTAATGTGGCCGCTTAAGCAAAGTTGCTAGCAGAAATGTTGCTTTTTCGCTCTGAGTTTGTTAGATATTTCAAAACAAATTGCATATTATGGAAGAAGAGTTGCTTTATAACGCTTTGTGTGTTGATAAAAATTAAAACAGATTTCAAAGAGCTTTTTTTCAAGTAAATTTTTTTTTTAATTTGTTTTTGCTCATTTTGTGCCATGTCAACATTTTGTGACTTTTTTAGCTCCATCATTCATTTTTGTTAATATTCAAAGTTTGGTTCATTTTCATTGTGTTCTTTTCCTTTTCTTCATGAGGGGGGCGTTGGGGCACATTAAAAACCGCAAAACCGCACAAAAATCTACCCAAAACCGAAAAACGGCAATTAATTTTGATCAAATCCGAAAACCGCATAAAAAACATCAAACCTGAAAACTTATGCTTCCCAGGTTTTAACAACCTGTAAAACCCGAAAAACCGATAGTATTTTTTGCCAAAAACCGAAAACTGAATGCTAAATAAAGGAAAAACCGCAAACCGTAAAGGACAACAAAACCAAGAAACCGCTCCAAAAATGGCCGAAAAACCGCAAAACGAAAACCCCAATGCCCCCCTCCTTCATAAATCATAGATACTTTATGATTTATAATAGAAAAACTTGACTTAACTACTTTTTTAACCTGTCTACTTTAGAAGCGTTTTTAAGTCACTTCTGAGGAACTGAATCTGTTGCCATGGTAACTGTAAAGCCAAACATCAGTGTCATGATCATATGTTGTGGTAAGTAGTTGGATTATGTTTAATAGTGTAACGTAACTCAACAAGAAAACTATAAAGATCTATAAACTGTCCGCCATATTGGCTTTCTAAAACGTACGTGTCCCAGCAGGCCTTGCTTCCTTGGTGGTGTCCAGTCTATGCAGGCCTTGCAGCCTTGCTAGTTTCCAGTCCACGATACTACATTATGGTAGCTGTTTCGGCGATTTCGGCGAAAATAGAGTTTTATCTAAGGACCCATACCACCTTAACAGAGGTACGTACTTAAGGAACTTGGCGATAGCTTTTAAAAAGGTTGTTTCCAAAACACCAAACTACAAAAATAAAATACTTTTTCTCCAAAACACAAATTAGTCTAGATCGAAGTTTTTCACCCAATAACTAGTGCCAGGCTACTTATTGGTACATTCAAAACAACATACCTCCGCAGAAGACCTCAATGTTTTCCCAATACAGTTCTCTTGGGAAATCAGCTTCTTTGTTTCAGTTGCGGTAATGAAAAAGACTCAAATGCATATCTAGCTTAAACAAAATATCTTGTTTCCCAGGAGGACTGTAGTGAAAAATATTGAAGCTCTCCGCGAGGAGGCCTATTATTCTGGTTGTTTTTTACAAAAAACATTTTTTTTAAAAAAAGCCAATTGCAAAAGTTCTCCGTCATGGTCACATAAACGTTCAAATTTTTGGAAACCTTCCAAATTTTCTTCATTTTATAAATTTTGCGGGAATTGCTATGTTTCATTAACTCTAAAGCACACCCGTATCCTTAGAAATTTTAGGCTTGTCCATTGTTACGTCATTATTGTGTTGCCATAGATGATGTCATAACACTTGACATGCATCTATTTTGAACAGTGACAAATACGTCAAAATGAATAGCTAATATTGGTCCCTGGCGTGACAAGTGTCAATCTATTTTGTGACTTGTGGTAATGACATTGTTTTTTCATTGCACACCTCTTTAGTAATTACATGAAAACACGACAACACGCAAACGCGCACGTTTTTCAGACGCGCACACAAATACACAATTTATAATACACATGCGATTAGGAAATTCAGTTATACAGGGAATTCATCAACAGAAAACGTCCGATATAAGGACTGAAATATCCCGCTATATAACCGGTAGCTCCCTCGGGCAAAAACAGGAATTAGTCGGATGTGAGGTAAATAAACAAGCTGTCCTTATGTTGGACCAAAACTTTCCCTTGGAGGCTGCATATAAGGCGATTAATATACCGCCCCTGCATGAACTTCAAATATTAAAAAATAAGTGATTCTAAAGCCGTCTTACCGCATTAACTGCACATTTTTTTCAAAGGCTACCAAAAAACTCATTTAAGTTTTGTCAACTCAGACATACTGAATACCAGACTACATATAGTATTGATAGTGTAAACAAAACATATCCTTCGCGGTTAAGATATTGAGACATCAATACAGAGCCAAGTGTATTGTAAATTCAGTCATAAATCTATCATAAATTAGCTCTTTGCTTGTAAAGGCTCTCTTAACTTCTTGTTTTCAAGACTATTAACGTTGTTTATGCGTAGTAGATTTCTACCATGACAGTTTTTGAATGAAGCGTGCTTCCTTTGCGTCTTTCGTGAGAGGTCGAAGTTTATTGAATAACTTCGGACTGTTCCATCAATATCTCTTTGCGTTAATCTACGGACTACAATAGGGGAACACTCAATATTACTTTTGGTTGAAAATGGAAGGCGTTTGGGATCAACCGAACGCCTTGCTGAAAACTATACTCTCCACTTTGTCGTGAAAGTCACATCCGAACCTTCCACCTGATAAGATCACGCGTCAGTCCCGTTCAAAGAACATACATTTTCATGTGTTACCAGTTATTTATGTTTCGGACTTGGGGCAAAGTTCCAGACTCGTGAAAAATAAATAGAAATGACTAAGTTTGAGAAATATTTCAAAACATGCATGCGAGCGCGGTCATCATACTACCAAGGTTTCGCGCCTTGACTGACGTGCTCCTACTTTTCTGTGAGCAGAACCAACTTTCTATATTCTGCCTCATCAAAAAAATATGACAGATGAACACAAATGTATGCACTCAGAAAACCATTTATTTCCCCTTCGCCACATTCAGTATATACACTAACTGACTCAACTTGCCATTTAACCAACTAAAATGTTTAAAGCCATTTTCCTAGAAAAAAAAAACGTATATGTTTTCGTTAACTCCCTTAAATTTGAATACTTTATATAGTACAACACGCAAGCAAAATTTGTGAATAACTTTATGAAGTGTTATTTTTTATAACACGTAGCGTGGAATGTAATAAATGAAAGACTGCACGCAGAGAGAATACATATACGAACAAAATGTATGATTTTACTTTTATTCTTCATACTTTCAATTATAAGTCGTTTTGCATCGACAATCTACATCATTTGCCGCACCTTAAAATAATCTTATAGAAAGGACACTATTAAATATTTAATACAAAAATTGATTATTTGGTAATATGCACCTCGAAGTAATGAGGAGAGAGAATGACGTCAGCGTTTTGTGTAACACTGAATATCCAATATTTCTTTCTGTCAATCGTGAATTCAAAATCCTACTTGAAACCCATTACTCGCCCAGATAGAAAGAATATAGATGAAAGTGAACTTGGAATTTCTTCTTTGACAAAAAGCTAATTTTTGGGGGTTTTTTTCTTTTCTTTGGGGCCACCTAGCTCTTCAATTTATCATGTCTATGGAGCCTAGTTTCGCTGCTTGCGCTGTTTTTGTGTGCAAATTTTCATAATTTATAGCCAGTTGAATATTTAAGAGAAACATAACAACAAAGCTGTTATCAAAATATAGGTCTGGGTCAGTGGTCGTCTAGTTTTATTTATTTGCCGTATCGAACCGTATGAATAGCAGTAAATGCTTTGTGGTCCTCCTTTTTTCTCGTTCTTCATACTGCAAATGTGCTGTCGTTTCTACAACCCACACAAGGATATTTCAGTATGAAATAAAAGTTAATTTCAAGAAAGCAAAATAATCTTAATTTGGTTCCGATCCTGTTCCGGCTGCCCCAAGAACATGAAACGATAACATCAGATCGCATTGAAAAGTTTTGCATTTTCAATTGTCGCAAATTTTTAGTCTCTTTTTCTAATATCTGTACCCAACACGCAGAAAGCTGAAAAGCTTAAATAAAATTACAAATGAAGGTGAATTTTGCAGGGATTTTTTTCGCCACAGTAAGCAAGCGAGTGATTTCTTGAACACATAAACAATCGGCCCGAATATTATATCTTTTATTGCAGCTGAACTATCAGATATAATCTCCAATATTTTAGTTTGAATTATTTGAAGGCATCAGTTGAAAGTCTTCTGTAGGAAATCTCGGATGAATCCATACATATATCCAGCCACGAGAGCAAAGTTGGTTTGTTAGTCTTCCCATTGCGTCTAAAGTTCAAATTGCAAGAAATCTTTCTGACGATTACTTTGACCTAAATGGTAAAACAGCGTGAAGTTTTCAACACAAATTCTCTGAATGAGAATAATTTTGGCTTTTCATTTTATCATTTTTACTCAAGCAGCTGGATCAATTTATTTCGCGTGAGCGTTTTATTGACATCGTTAGCGCCATGGTCCATTTGAAACCTGGACTGTTCCTTTGTCATATGACACAATAGGATGAAAATGAAGTTCTTGGCATTAATTTATTTCCCTCCATTGTGTTTGTACCAAAATATTCTTTAGATCAGTGTTAGCTTTATGTTCTCTTTAAACTTTTAATTTTAAAACGCGCATTGCTGAGACGAAATAGCGAATCAATCAAGAAAATAAGACGAAATAAAGATCTGAATTTTTAACATTTCAAATAAACTTCATCTTTGTTTAGTCGTGTAAATACCGTTTGCTTATGTTTTCACCTCACTCTAATCGTTTAGTTCGTATTTACTTTCCTATCAAGCGAAAATACCTTCAACAAACAATCGCAAACATTTATATTTACATTTCGCTTATAACAAATAGCTAAAAGTGTCGTGCTGAAATAACATTTGCCATAAAAGAACTTGTGATGTTTTCGTTATAAACTTGCTTTAATAACCATTTTAAAGCGTCTTAATGGCACATATCTGAATTGTCAAACAGCCTATTTGAAATTCAAGTTTCCGGGAGATTTTTCCGGATAGCGCCGTCGCTGAAATTATACATTGAACATTTGCATCATGGCCGGTCCGCAACGCTCTAAGCTTACAAATTCACACTTACTTAAGCTAATATGGACGTCTATAAATGAAGGTGAAATGTTTTTATAAGTGTTAAGCGATCGCGTGTTTATTTTAGTGTTTGGCGTGTCTTCGTAGCGAAAAGATTGCGTGTTTTGTTACTCGGGACGCCCGTAATACGGTGACACTTGTTCTGTATTTGTGAAGTCTGTTGATTCGTGCAATGTTAGAAGCAAAATACAAAAGTAACTCATTAACTGTCATTTCAGTCGTTGATTTTCAACAAAGAAAACACAACATCGGCCACTTAATTATAGCAAATTATGCAAGGATCGCTGTCAATATTGTTCGATTTCGGGACATCTGGTAAAGTGGCCGCGGATTGGGCAAACGAAAGGAAAGCCCTTGCAATGCTCCGGCAACTGGCCAATGAAATTCGAATCGGTCACAGCCAATTTACTTCCAGTCCCACAAACATGATCAAGCCCCTCTCAGTTCAGTCGCTTGGAAATTCGGCCCTCGTTGAGTTGGTTTTAATAATCATGGATGTTAAAGACATGAAAATGTCCCTTGAAAGAAGCTCTTTTCGCCGAAATTTCCAAAGATGGGTTGAAGCGAACTACGGTGAAAACAGTCGTACCAAGACAATAACTCAAGCGAAGTACAATAAAATTTGTATGTATTTGCTTGGACAACCTGGTGTAGATACTGATGCAAAATTTCGCTTTTGGGTCAAGTCTAAAGGATTTCGGATCACTGCTGCAGACGACGGGCAACATTATGGCACGTTGTTTGTACCTGTTAAAGTGCCCCATACACGTGTAAGTTCTACCGTTTTGTATTTACTTTACGGACTAATTCTTTTTTGTTATAAAGTCAGCAAAAACGCGAGTTTTCGCTTGCAATTCCTATCGTATATAGAGCAACGAAGCGATGTACCCTTATGATCACCAGACGGGTTTACGGGCCCAGAGAATTGAGTACAGAAGAGTTGCAGTGGCCGAAGAATTCTTCGATGTGATCAGCGCTGTTCACATCAATGACAGAGGGATTCACGTCGGACAGAAGAAAACTTATAGAGCGGTAAGTTTTTGGGTTGTAAATCCGATCATTTCTCAAACGAAAACACATCCATTTGAGCAGTTTGCTCTAACACGGAACTCAGAATAAAGCAATCATTTTAATATGCTATGGCTATGAATTTGCAATTTATTTCAATTTGTACAAAAGAAATTTGGCGACCTCCTACTTGCGATGGGTAGCATGAGTTGAATTTCATCAAAAAAGTTTTTAATCTTCTAAAAGAGCGCAGTTTTAAAAATTATCCAGCAATCTAAAATCGGGATATTTGTTACGTGTTATAGTTCTCCTTTCAGACCTTCATTTGCAAAACACAATGCGGTTTCTTCGGCGAAAACCTTATTCTTTTCCTTCCTGTCAATGACAGATTCTAAGTTTCGTCCAATTCTATCTTCATTTGGAAAATAGATAGCCGCGGTATCAAGTTAAAAGAATATTCGATTTCACGACTTCTGAGCGAAAAAGGCAATTTTCAACTCGGATCGGAGTTAAACCGCGCGCACAGAGCCATCGCATAGTCAAACACGTTCGGTAGCTTTCTAAGTCCCACCAATGAATGAGAAACTCGAAATGTTAAAGAAAAACTGCTTTATTATAAGACGAATTTAGCAGGTGCACTCATGTTTTAATACTCTCTACTTTTAAATCTTCTTGTGCAGACATTTCTATTAACAGTTTTCACTATCTGTGTTTAAGAGAATTTCTCGCGTGACTAAATGAAACTGCTAGCACGAGCCGTTTTTCCATATTCAAATTAGTAAATTATTTTATGCTAGAACGAACAGAAGGCCAAATGTATTGATTGTGAAGCAATTATCTCGGGCGTTATTTATCTTTTTATGTTGGGGTTTTCAGTAATCCATTAATCAGGAATAAGAGCAGACATATACACAACGAATCCTAATTTGGGATCGGCTGTCTGCATATTAGCCTGAAGCGTGCCAGACCAGATAAGCGAGAGTAATAAAAAATTCATATATCTAAATGGGACTGAATCCAAAATATGTAAAATTTTGTCAAAGCCTTCACTTGGCTGACATAAATTCTCTTTGGTGGTTTAAATTAGACTATAAAGGTGATTTCTTAAAAGTGAGACATTACCTGTCAAAACGAACGAAGATATTTCAAAGCCTTTCTTGCCCATTTTAAAACAAATATATTGTTTTTATGCGTCTTCCACTAAATGTCACTCCAATCTGGCTTTTATTCACACCATTTTAAACTAACAGGAAGATGCTGTACTTGAAATCAAAATGATCGATCGCTTCATTTTGGATTCCGCGACAAATTTGTTCACATCAAAAAAGCAAGTGAAGACAGTATTTTGGCCGCACTTAAAACTTGAGCCTAATATTTTCACATAATTTGAAATTTTTCAATTGCGCCCGCAACCATCTTCTTAATTGTTTTTCAAAAATCGGGCTGCGTTTTTCGGAGTATCTATTTCTGGCCTTAATTTTTAATATTCTCACTGAACACATTGCACACCGAAAGGAACTGTAATTGGTACCGAAAGAGCCACCACCAAATTGAGGTAAATTGCAATGAAAGGAGGCATACCCTTAGGAAATAAGAATCCGTGTTTCGATTGCAAAACAATACTGTTTTTTTAAAGACATCGATTCGAGTGTATTGTTTGTTGGTGCTTTCCAGATAACAATTCCATTCTCGCGTGCACTTGAAAATAGGGTTTTGGTTGATGGAGTGTTCGATGACTTTTCAGCGCTAAATCATTTGCAAATTACTCAAAACACCTGGAGCTCTCTCACACCTGATTAAAAATAACCCAGCGTAGCCAATGACTGGGATATTTACTCTTTCAATAGAGTCCCCAACTTTGAATTTGAGTCTTGGACTATCACTGTTTTATAATACGACAAATAAAAGGTGAATGATTACAAGTTATCTCTCGAATGCCGCAAGACCACGATTCCTTTAACTGATCAAGATTAAGAAATTAGTGTGTAGGAAAAAAAACTCGGCAACCGCTTTGCTCTATCAAGACAAATGTCCAACTTTCGTTGAGCTCCCCAACCGCTTTGTTATTAAAATATTGTTATTCTGTTTTCATTAAATTTCAGAGCAATGTAATGTTTCTGGATATACGACAAACGAGTAGGCATGTATTGAGTATTTAAAATGTTAATTTGTTATTACAAAAAGAAGTCGCGTTTGGAAGAGCGAGCGAATTCTAATCTCGTTACCTTTGATAGATATGCAAATGCAGAGAATCTTATATCCTGTGAGGTGACAAGATGGATAATTTCGAATTTACTCTCTTTTCGAAAAGAATTCCGGCTCGGAACCTTCGAAATAAAAAGTCAGGGAAGCGAGTTGCTAATTAAAATGCGTTGGACGCCACTTTGTCTATGGGATAGCAGTGCCTTCGGGCTGAATAATTGACCAACACGTCGATAATTTTACTTTCAACCATCCCATAAGTTTAAGCATTCCCGGATAAAACCGGTCCCAAACTATCAGAAATATTTCGTTTGATAAGATAACACTTTAGTTTAAAGCCCTGGAAGAAAACATATTTCGTAAAGCAGACATTCCTAATCTGCTATATCGTTGTTGCTAATTCGGCACACAGCCATGTAACAGTTGAATACGGTTAAAAAGTGCAGTATTTTCTACACATAGCTAACATGCGGAAGCTGATTATATAAAAAGCCATAGAGTTCATGGACTCAAAAACAATTATTATACCAAAGCACCTACTTTATAACTTCGAATGAAACCAAATCAAATTTTCTTGACTCGAACAACACAGCATTTCTAAAACGCCTGGAAGTTCTTTTCAATTTTATTTACTGTTCCTTGCTCGCCCCGTTTTCCAAAGCACTTGTTTCTTGGTGAGATGAACAAGCTTAATGAGATTTGGCAGTGATGTTTTTCTGCTACAAAAATTCCCATGGCAGCCGAGAAACCGGGCCAAAGTTGGCCAATGTGTCGCCACGCAAATATGATAATTTCGTCTATGCAGCGTTCATTTGGTTCAAATACAACTTTTAGTACTTGTCTAATTGTTTGTGCATTAAAAGGAGGAGCCTTAAATATGTTTCGATCAAATAACTGAAAAACACTGAAGGGTGTATCATAAATATTGAATTATTTGTTGATATTCTTTACCGACGCCATGGCAGATATCCTGACACTAATAAGAAATGCATGTTATTTAAAGGCGTGGAAAACGTTTTGTTTAAGATTAGTTCGCGTAAACAATTCATAACATCATTCGGTGTTTCTAGTAAATTTTAAGGGAAAGAAAGCGTTTCGCATGTCTGATTTGAAGTTTCTGGCTGCTTCTTTAAAGACCTTTTTGAATTGGTGGTTCAAACGGAAGATCTGTTCCATTCACTACTATTAACCAGCACTGGTGGGCCTTCACTCGCGATTATCTTTGTTCAATTGCAAAATTCAGTTTACAATCATCTGAAAAAAAATCGTTTTAAATTAATCATTTAGTGAAATTTTGATATTTTTCTGTCTATTTCTTTGCTTGGTTGGTCAATAACAAAATAAAATTTTTAGTCTAGTAGTATAACTTCAAGACTAGATTTAAAAATACGCTATGAAATAATACTCTCTTGCTTTGATTTCAAAGATGTAATCTTTTAACAATGTAACATGAAATACCAACTGCTAACATTTGCAGGGTATTTTTTATTATTAATTTTTATATCAATTCGGCTCCAACTGGATTGTTACTCTCGTCGTTCAATTTGACGCATGAATCTTAAGTGGCCGGAAAAAGTTTCATGGAAAATTGAGATGTGTTTCAACCACTTTAAAGATTTTGGAAGTTATATAAAATTCTAATGAGTGTACCTCTTTAAATAACACGAAATGAGTTCATTTTGGGTTGGTGAACAAAGTTTATTTGCCTTTTTGGACTTCAGTCAGAATGAAACTATTGGCAAAATTTGACATTGTATTGAGCTTCAAAATCTTGAACTTTGCTGTACACCCTAAATATAAATGTTTTCAAAACAAACTATATTTGTAAACAATTACGTCCGCTCGACTTAATCTTAAAAGAAAACTCCATTTGAGAATACCCGAGGCAACATCATTTCAGTTAAATAAAACGAACAAGAAGAGATTAGCAGAGCTAAAGAGAGAAAGTAATCAAGCAGATTTAGACAGTAAACGCGTTATAGAATCTTGAACGGAACTCTAGCTTTTGCTTGGGATAGCAATTGTCATCGGTTAAAATAAGTCCCCGGGGCCACTTTAAATATTCAACACAGAGCATTTTACTGTTGTTGTTGTCGCCAATGTAGTGAAATAATTCAAGTTTGCTGGTATTTGCCACCTGAATTTCGACAATGCTAGACTTGAGTGAGATAGGAAAACACACACTTTTTTTGTGAGAACTCCTAGTATAGTCACACTGTTTTCATTAGGAGTATACTTATTAAAGATTTGAAGATTTACAACTTCATAAGAACAACGAAGCTCAAATTGGACAAAATTTTCGGAAAAATTTAAGAACAATTTCAGGCTGTCGCTCGATAACTAGGAGACCTTTTCTGGTAGAAAATTGACTAAAACTCGTCGTTGAACTTCACAATACAGCTTAAAACATAAAAAGATTCACTGTAATCTTAAACTTAAAGACTGAGTGTTCAACAATTAAACAATGAAGGTAGTTTGCCTCTAAATTAAATACGATATAAATTATATGTAATGTGGTCCCTGGCGTTTCGCTTAATTCCAAGTCCGTGTTTCTATATTTTGTTTTTTTCTTCAATAAGAGTTTAAAACGCCGCACAGAAATAAGAACAATTTCAAAACAATTTGAGACTGAAATCACCAAAAAAGTTAAGAACAATGAGTCCCGCAAAATTTACTGAAGCGTGTAAATATAATTTCATTGCTATCCAAACAAGATTTTACGACTTCAAAAACGAGCGCTTCGATTTATGACTTTTTATGTTTCTGCAGGAAGAACTGAAGCGATCACGCTTTGCCACTTTTTGTTGAAAATAATAGTTTGCCAGTGAAATTTCTCTATTTTGAATCCGGCTGTCTTCTGTTTAATGTATGTTTTTCAAAACGAGAGCGCCCCAAGTAATATCCTCAACTTTTTACACATACTCCCAAAATTTACACATGCAATACTCGATCTTCAACATCAAATAAGTTTTATATAAAAAAAGTTTAGATGAGAAATTCGGCAAAACGCTTTTTTGAGAATTGGAGCAAAGGTATGGAATAACTTTCTTTATCAAAAGAGCTGTAAAAAACAATTCAAAATGAAGCAACACACTGCTCTACTTGAGATTTTGCGATCGCCTACATCGGTGTAGATATTTCTCAAGTAAGCGCAGTTCTGAGACCTCGATCTGACAAATTGACAATTTTGAATAACTGCCAGCAACTCTATTTCATATACATATATGGTTGCTGCATGGTTCATGTTTTTCTTTTCATAAAATTGTATTTATTTCGTTCTTGAAGTTCAATCTCGATTACTTTGTTATATAGAGCCTATTTTTGTTTCTTTAATCGGACTGTAAACAACCTCACTATCGCCTTTTTTCTCTATTCCTGTATACATAAATGTAATAATATTATTGCTGTAAAAAAAAATCATATAAAAATAGTCTAAATGATCCGCCTCTGTGGATCAGTCTACAAAACCCGTAGTAAATATATTATATATTGAGTATCATAATATGAGTCTTAGTCATTTCAGTATGTGTATAATTTTTCCACTTCGTTTTTCACGTCACGTAACCAAAAGGACACTTTGAAGTTAGAACTAATTTAAGTTTTAATATTTTGTTATAAACTCAAATGGGGATAATAGAAAAAAAAATAAAAACAAAGGGAAACAATAATTCAAGAACAGTCAACAAGAATCTGCAGTGTGATTTCAAAGCGAGATATTTCTGCTCCTTTATCGTGTCCACACAAATAAGCAAGACAGCGTTTTTGAAAAGTTCCACTTTGGACAACGGTTTAGAAATAGTCATGATTTTGTAAAGTTTTTAACGTATACGTCTGGATGAAAGGCGTTGCTTTAAAGCAAGTTGCGCCGGCTGGGTTTTACATTGGCTTTGTGTAAGCGGACCCACAACAAGCATAAAACGGACGAGAGCAGTGAAGCCACAATACCTTTCCTTACATTAGACTTCAATAATATTATCACAGTAATCATTGGACTTCGGCTACACTATGAATGAACAACATATAACTATAAGTTATACCAATTTAATATCGACTTTGGTTGTAAACTAGAGTTTCTTTTAAGTGTATTTTTAAGAGATCTGCCCAGATCTGACCTCACTGTTTTGTTTTTACTAATCTAGGAGAAAATAAACAGTCAGTTTTAAATACAAAGAGCAATTCTGAAAGATTATCTTTTGCTGTCTTTGGCTTTGTGATAAAAATTTACAGGAACAGTACAAAACTAATTAGCTCCCAAATAATTATCAATGTTGAATAGAACATTATTAGAACTTCACACCTTCACCCTGTCCCTAGCCTGGAAGTAGCTGGTTCTAATCTTCTCAAAAAGAAGAGAAGTCAAAACGTTAGCAGTAGAACTAGAACTGGTGAACCAGAGTAGAGCAAGACAATACAAGAGGGATAAACTATGAGGAAGTCCACTGCTGCATATTATATGCACTTTATCAAGATTATCTTTAGAAGTTCTGTCATTTAAAGTGTTAAATCAGTAATGACTTTTGTATATCATAAAACATGGACTGTGGAGCATAATGGCTGAAGGACCCGGCTTTAGCCCCATCAACAATGTTTTATTCCTTTGAAAATTGCATACTAATTAATGAAGATAAATTGGACTTGAAGAATTTCTTCCATTTGAGAATCTTGTAAACTCAACATTTCCTAGAAATTATCTTTCAAAGCCACATCCCAGATGCGTTATGCGTCGTCGTACGTCTTCGTGCGTCTGTCTTCCGTTGCAAACCTTTACATTATGTTTTCCCTGGGAAACCTAACCTGTTTGTCAGCTATGCGGGGCTGATAAGAATCTTAGGCGTAATGCCCGCTACCCATGTTGTCATATTGCCCAACATAGTGGCTGCAAGTTACCTTTAGTACGCATGTGCTGAACTTGTGAGTTTGATTTCCTAAAACAGCATGACAACAGACCACTCAGATTAAACCTCTTGTGTTCAGGGCTTAAGTTAGCTTCAAAGTTCATTCTTATAACAGTTGTAACAGTCCACTATTAGCCTCGTAACATAGCCTTAGTATATCATCATAATATATACAAACGTCATGTGCATCACTGGTTTCCTGAAGCGGAATACCTAAAAAACAGTATAAGAGGGACCAGCAAAAATTGGGAACATTAAGACTGTTTTATTTTAATTAACAACCTCTGCAAGTTTCATTTTTGCCGTTATAGATACAGTGCTCTTTGTTATAGACTCCCATGTTGTTGTATTTTGATAAACCTTCAACTAAGAGTTGGGAATCTGTCAGCAATACATCCACTCCTGTGTTGTTGTATTTTGATAAACTTCCAACTTAGAGTTAGGATACAGTCAGCAATACATCCACTGAGGACTGTGTTGCTGTATCTTGATAAACCTTCAACTAAGAGTTAGGATATAGTCAGCAATGCATCCACTCCTGTGTTGTTATATTTTGATAAACCTTCAACTGAGAGTTAGGATACTGTCAGCAATACATCCACTCCTGTGTTGCTGTATTTTGATAAACCTTCAACTAAGAGTTAGGATACAGTCAGCAATACATCCACTCCTGTGTTGTGTATTTTTAGTAATAGTAATAGTAATAGTAATAGTCATAGTAATAGTCATAGTAACAGTAACAGTAATAGTAATAATTATTATAATAATAATTTATTATAAGATTTAACACGATAATATCTATATACAAAATCCTATATACGAAATCAATGAGCATTACAAATAAAAGATCATTATAATAAAAAGGGAAAATTACAATCTGTACACCGTATCCTGGTAAAGAATGTCGGTATATATAATATAATCAGTTGAGGGCAAAGGCCGAGTCATCTATCAATTGCTGATAGAAATTAAGAGTGAGTATTCTAATTGTTTTATTAGAGATCTCTAGAGAATAAACTGCTCCCTCCAGAGTACCTGCGTCTTGCCCATGTTAAAGATAAACGAAAACTGAATAATCAGTAGTAAACAAAAGAAACAAAAGTTTCAAAGCGCTTGTTATATATTATGTATTATATATCATAAGTCATACATCATATATCATAAATCATATGTCATATATTATATACAGCCTCTGAGTCTCCGATTTTAAAAACTACAGGTTTTAGTCGTCATCAGAAAAACTTTCCTAGTTGACGAGCCACATGTCTGAGCCTGTTATTAACTTTTGTCGAAGTTTTTGAATTTTAGCCTCGTTCTTCATACAAATTGTTCTTATATAAAAAAAATGGGAAAACGCAATGTTCATTCAATTACAAAACACACTACTAACCGCAATAATAACCGCTAAGTTTTGAAAAATTCAAGATACAATGATAATTTTATAGATATCTATTCCCGGTGGAATTTAAAAGCTATTCAGTACTGTAGTGAGTTATCGTAAGCGTCTAAAGGCACAGTTGTTTTCGATCTGCAAATCATTGAAAAAAAGTATAACTTCAATTTTCCTTTCAATATGGCCATTTTATTATTTGAGCAGCGGGTGATAAAGTAAAGTTTTGACATCGGGCTGAACTCAAATGACTTTTTCTGACAGCTGCATATTCAATATGAGAACATACAAAATTAAAACCTGAATACAGAATTTGAGTATAGGATTAGTAATATATTTCAGGCAGATTAAACTCTCTGGCTGCTCAGTGTTATACAACTTAACAGGGCTTATCCTGCACATATTCTATTGTGTTATATATATTATATCTATATTATTATATTGTTTATATGGATGTATGTAATATGATTTTAACAATGGAAGAAAACCGTCTGCGATTCGTTTTTAACGTTTTATTACAAACACGACATGACGGTTTTTCGCTTTACTCATTCATCAAGGCTCCGGGCGGCGCTCTTATATTAATATATATCTGAATGAAAAATGTTTATCCTAAATAGCGAGAAAGACAATTTATCGAACAAAAATGCTGAAATATTAACAAAGTGTAGGTTTTAAGATAAGTAACTTTATACCACCACAACAGGAGAATAGCCCTTTTTCTTAGTCCCTGATGATCGCCATATCTGAGCGTGAAACTCGAGTTGTTATATCTATTTTATTTGTAAATACATGTAACACTGATTTATTATAAAAGTGAGTCCCCGTTAGTGCTAAACTATATGGTAACTATATGAACTAATAAAAATAAACTTCCCAAACTGTGTAGATCTTCGCCAGATTTTATGGATATAATGAAATTAATAAACTGGCACAAACACAAAATGTTTCTCTGCCAAATTTAATACTTTTAGTCCCCTTGGTTTGAATGTAGAAGAGTACATTTACCTTTAATGAGTATCATTTTTCTCATTTCATAGTTCTTTGCAAAATGTATAGTTTTTATCTGTAAATTTTTAAGGTTGCGCTATGTTTTCATCACGACGCATGTAGCGCACGTTTCAAATCATCCACTGTTGTCCTGATGAAGGCTTTTCATAAAGCCGAAAATTTGGCAGAGAAACACTTTGCGTTTCTGCCAGTTTAACAATTAATAAACATATATTTATATATAAATATATCTTGTATAGTGGAATGTCTTGAATGATAAACCAAAACAATGGCATCCCAGTAGAAGGATCCAAGAAGGATTCGGTTGTCTCCTCTTAAAATTGATAAATATGCATAGAGGCGAAAAGGAGGAAGACAAAACTTCTCAAAGGTCCAGGTTTATTAAAAACGTTTCGGCCGTTTGGCCTTCTTCAGTAAAAAATCTTTTTACATATTAAAAATCTTAAATCTTTACCTTTTACCTTCACTATAATAATAGTCAGGTCTTTGGGATACGTTGGTAAAATTGATGCAAGGTTATTAACATCTTGTGGCCAATTAATACAATGCCTTGAATAGCCTCTCAATACAATGCCCCAAATAGCCTCTTTGTCCACCTGGTTTATTGTAAATTCTTATATTCGGCAAAGCTCTAGCAATAAGCATTTCTTCTGTTTGAGTTAGCCCTTGCAACTCAGTTGGCACTGGCCCAGGAATCATACAGTTACCCTCTGAAAACTTTTTTGGTGTATCTTTATCTCTTGTACACCGTAAGCAGATATAGCTAGCTTGCAGCCTTTGGTTTGCTGTTAAGTGGCCAAGCCTCCTTACAAACTGTCCATTGAAAATTTTCAAACTGTAAACTTATACACACCTTCTTGTTTTACTATTATTGACACAGCCAACAATCCCCTTGGTCTTAAACTTAAAGAATCCTAACATATTAATAAAAATAAGCCCAACCTCAATAAACAAATACACAACTTTAATACTTTTTTAGCTTTATAATTTCCGTTGCATTACTTGTAACGGCCCAAAAATAAGACATTATTATAAATAAAAAGAGTGTATACGACGTACACGGCTAAATTAGTGAAATGACCAAGAGCCGTCATTAGAAAAAATACGCAGTCTACGACTACATGCAGCTCAGGCGTATAGCCGTCACATTTGTTAACATAAGATTAATGTATAAGTGAAGAAATTTACAAAGAAATGCATGTTGAACACATAAGGTTGTCTGGTAATTTTGATATCACAGTAATCTCACATACATAAATCTCTTGGTAAATTTTAGCGATTTGAAATGACTGCAGTATCTTATGTTATAAGCTTATTATTCATTTTATTAATCGTAAAATTCAATAAAGTTGG